>JACXGI010002686.1:19813-70858 GCA_016801175.1 Esox masquinongy | reverse complement strand
TATGGGGTATTGTGAAGAGGAAGATGCGATACGCCAGACCCAACAATGCAGAAGAGCTGAAGGCCACTATCAGAGCAACCTGGGCTCTCATAACACCTGAGCAGTGCCACAGACTGATCGACTCCATGCCACGCCGCATTGCTGCAGTTATTCAGGCAAAAGGAGCCCCAACTAAGTATTGAGTGCTGTACATGCTCATACTTTTCATGTTCATACTTTTCAGTTGGCCAGCATTTCTAAAAATCCTTTTTTTGTATTGGTCTTAAGTAATATTCTAATTTTCGGAGATACTGCATTTGGGATTTTCATTAGTTGTCAGTTTTAATCATCACAATTAAATGAAATAAACATTTGAAATATATCAGTCTGTGTGTAATGAATGAATATAATATCCAAGTTTCACTTTTTGAATGGAATTACTGAAATAAATCAACTTTTTGATGATATTCTAATTATATGACCAGCACCTGTATATATTACAAAGTATTGCATATAATGGCACTTTGGAAACCTTACAAAAGCTTTGTTTTATAAGTTTACTAGCACTTTATTATTGACAAGGAATGTAAAACAATCACCAGCTGTACATTGAATATGTCAAGGTTAGGAAAGCCACAAAGACACCCTGAAAGGCCTACATAGGATTAATGTGCTCCAAAGAGGCCTTCTGTTGCAACAATGCACCCGCTTTCTAAATGTCCCTATGGGCATGTTACAACTAAAGGTCACTCAATGCTGGAAACCAAGCAATGAAATATGCAATAGTATACACTTGTATAAAACCCTGTACCCTGTTTTCTTCCCAGATTAGTCATTTTATAATAGTAAAGAGAGAATGTAACCCATATCCTACAATGACTTTGATTTATTTTATTTCCCCATATCATTTGTTCAGGAGCCAGCCCAACTACAAACCTCTGAGCTTGGATAGCTAATGGATAGTCACTTGAATGAAGAGTCACTTGAATGATCAGTCTATCTATGGCTGTGGAGCTACCTTGTGGTGACATCTGTTTCAGAACAATCCTGTTACATGCTTTAGTTACACTCCAATAGTTATTCAAAAGACAAACATAAACACTTTTTTTATAAAGTTACAAATATCTGTTCAGTACAGCCTTATTGACATCATTTTGAGATGTTTGTGCAAGGCAAAATTAAAAATTATGTATTTTTTCTTAGAAATCCATGCTTTTATCGGGTCATTTAACTAATTTTCTGTCTGAACAACAAATCAGATAATGCGTGAGCTGCTTGACCTTGTTTCGTGTGAATAATTCTCATGTGTATTGTCAACATATTCCAGGGTTTGGGAAAAACACAGAAGTTGTATCTGTTTGGGGTACACAATTCTATGGATAATCAAAATGCATATTTTACGATCCATTACAAATGAGAATTGATTAAATGAATCTGCATACACATATATTCAACTGCATTTGAAAGAATATTAAATTAACATGCCAATATGACAGCTAATTCACCATGCTTAGAAGACTGTTATAGACAGAAGTTACCACACACGTTTGAAACCAACTATGTCTTGATGCTAGTCTTATACCTTTATAATGGAAATGTATTTAAGGAAAATTGTCCTTGTTCTACAATTCATCACCATTTTCTGTAGGCAATTCTACACTATTTGACATCAAATGTCATGCTTTATATCCTGACATGTTATGATATCTAAACCATATTGACAAAATGCTTACTGAAAAACTCCCACTTTGATTAACTTCAATAGTGAGGAACACAAGCTGTTGCCAGCTAACAGGGATCCAAGAGAAAAAAAAACATTGGTGCCCATGTTTATATTTATTCCAGGTTGTTGCTATATATGAGAATGTGTTGTCCATCAAATAACCTGGTGAAGTAAAGTAAGAGGTAAAATAATAATAAAATTTAAAAATAAGAATATGGGTGTGAATCAGAGCTCAATGAAGACTTGATGGCTAGTGAAAACCACAAATTTATGACACTATCACACAGCATCTACAGTATTCATTAGAGATTTATATTAAAATAGAGTGATGAAGTCAAAGTGGCAGGCTGTCCACACATGTAATCCAATATGCTAACAAAGACAGGATAGAAGATTTCAACAGTGCTGTATTTCGGTCGAAAAAGGCTAGGTCTGGTGTGGGATGAGCCTAAACCTTTTGACATTTGACCTGGCAGCTTTTTGACTCTAAAGGTCCAAAAGTTGGGGTTGTGTGGGATTTAAGTAGGGCCTTTACCTCATACTTCAAACAACAACCATGAGTTGAGGAATAAACCGAATAATAAATATAGCAATACTTGAAGTGAAATTGATAAATAAAACTAATAGCAACGAACCAAAAACTTTGTTGGGAAAAAAGATGCATTCACACCTGGCAAAGAAGGTCTCATAAATCGTGTGGTTTGAATTCTGAATGCTAATTGGCTAATGGCCATGGAACATGTAAGCAATTATGAATTAGGGGTTGTGGTATATGGCCAATATACCACAGCTAAGAGCTGTTCTCAGGCATGATGCATCACTACACAATGTAGTACCTTCAACCATGTGGTATAGCCTAGTAGGACACAGAAATTATATTGTCTATTATATTAATTTGTATATGTCCTAAACATTCAGTTCCCCAGATCCCACTTTGTACCATCCCAACACAATTGTGCGTAAGACCTCTAAATTACAGTCAGTACTGATTCCAGGCAAAAAAATCTTCTGACACCTGTTTTTCTTTTAACAGAAATAAACAGCAAGGGACCTACCTGAATTTGTCCATAGCTGACCCAAGCTGTCCCTTTGTTCTGAGAATCCTAGGCCTGTTTTGTTGCTTTATTGTAAACAATGTAATAAAAGGAGGATTATAAAGATATTGAAGCATTTTATTTAGTCTACTGACTTCTGTCAACATAATTGCAAAAATACAATATTTATCACGTTTTCATGTTAAAAAGCAGATGTATTGTGATAGGCATGGTATTGAGAATTGTGGCTATAAATAAAAAAAATGTTCATCCCGGTTCATCCACACTAATTACACATAATTAATAATAAAACACGTAAATGTTTTGCGCAATCTGTGCGCTTCGCCAAAAACGATGTTTCACATTTGCCCTTTCATGCCGAGGCATACTAACCAACCAGATTGCACGTTGTTGTAGCGTGGCGTGTCTTGATGCTCACCGTGAAGTCGTCAACATGGTGAGTACAGTTTACTGATGATATCTCCATGTTTTGAATTATAACTAATTTAAATCGCACACTGTATGACGTGTTTGTCATGAACAATTGTTATATGAAAAGGAATAACCCACACAGCCTTATTCATATGTATGTAATTCGTAGTAGTGTGTTTCTGACTGCAAGTGCTGTTAGCAGGCTAGTTAGCTTGCTACAGTCGGTACCAGACAGGGCCAGTCATGCTAGCTAGCTAACTTTGCTAGTTATATAGCTAGGTATCTTAGCCGGAAAATTAAATGGCTACACATTATTTGTTCACTACACTCACTGGATCTAGCTAATATTTAGTTATCTTGCCTCGCTTAACGGTTGTTAACTTTAGCGGTAAATGTCAACTTATTGGCTAGCTAATAGTTAGCCAGCCAGCAAATTGGTAGCAATTACAAGACGTTAGCAATGATCACGAAAATGATGGCGCTAGCTGCTAGGTAACGTTCGTCCATGCTTTGAATTGGTAGCTAGCTAAGCTTCTGTGCCTAGCTATATGTTTGCTAGCACCTTTGGCGGTAACTTTGAGTACAGTTCTGACCTAGCCAATGACGGAAAATGACTGATGGCTAACTAAGAGTTAGCTACAGCACTAGTCGCTACTACTACTAGTACTTACAAGTAGTGGAGTGAATCTCTATCGATACTGAATAGCCTAAAGTCAAGCAGTCTTCAAGTTAGCTATACCTATATAGCATGTTTTGCTTCACGAGGTTCAATTCTCGTTTTAAGGTCTCGAGTTGAGGAATACTCAGTGTTAGCTGGATTTGCAAGTAACAACATTGAGTCACCAACAGCAAGGACAATTCTAAAAACGATTACCTGGTTGTACTTAGTTATGTTTGTTGTGTGTAATTGCTATCCACTCGTGGGTCTTCAAATTCATACTTCAAATGAATGACGTTATAGAATACAACCAATGACTTAACACTCAATACAGTACTAGCTCAGTTATGCAGATAGTATGTCATTGTTATTGTTCAGTTAAATCAAAGAATCTACAGATTCTGCAGGTTTTCTCCTCCCAATTTCGAGATATCCTATTCATCGTTATAGCTCTGCTTCACTGCAGCAACTCCCAGCATACTTGGATAACCCCTCAGGTAACCCACATTATCTGGGCTTTTACATTGATTGAATGCACAGGCAGCCAAGCCACCACATGGAGTCGCTAGTGAGCAACAAGCCAATGCAACCATGTCCCATTACTAACCTCTGAACCCTTTGCTGCAAGTCAGTGTCTTTTCCTCGTTGCGTCATTCAATGGCCCCATATTTTACCAGTACCAGTCTCTAGCAATACTCATCTCAAGATTGTATATCGACAACTAGTTGAGCTATATAGGTCTTTTCTTTTACTATAAGATTTCTTAATCTGGAACCCCACTGGAACTGCCTGTACTGCAAAAGCTAGCTACTCTGGAAAAAGGGGGTTGGTTCTGCATCCAGCTTGTAGGCTGACTTTACATTTGTGCTATGTTCTCTCCGGGTTTAGCTTGCATTTGCACTGCCTATCCTGATCCAACATTTCATAACCATAAATATTCATAAACCTATACTTTTTCATGCATTGCAGCTATCATGACAGTTGATTTTATTTTCATAGAAAGACACTGAGCAAAATCCCAAGTCTTTCAAGCATAAAAATTGCAATTACATTTAAAGTTCTCACTTTATTATTTATATAGGCTAATATAAGGTGAGGACTTATAATATTATATCATATAATATTGATGCGAACACCCAATACATTATGCCTAAGGGGTTATTAATAACGTTTACATTTTCGTTTACTTTTGAGTATGCTTTCTTTGAACAATTTGTTTTTAGATTCAGGTAAAAAAAAGGTTTTATGGGCAATGGGCTCTAATTCTGTCTAGGAACACTTTATTCCCTCATCTCCGAAAGCAGAAAAATTGTGCTGTTTTAAATGCTAATTTCCCACAATACCACAATTTGCCATTAAGCTAAGATCATTTTTTGTTTTTATGCAAATATATCTTGTGTCTTTAAATTACAAATGCTGTGTACTTACAGTGGCACTCAAAAAATAACTAGCTTGAAACAGATGTCTTCACTAGCCATTGTGGTTTGAATTTAAAATAACATTGAAAAACCCTCATTATGGATGTGACATTTGCAAACAAAACCTAGCTTTGGGGGAATGAAAAGTCTGTTAAACTGCAACAGCCTTCTAAGAAATATGCTGTCCTTAATGTCTAAAATAGATGTTTTGTATATAGACAAAGCATGATTTATCAACAAAACTGTGCTTGCTTTATGCAGTTTTAGTTGTGTACTTCTACCTTCTCACGTCTACTTATTCCATTCAATTTAATGGGTGTTAATAGACTACAAGTGAGTTAATGGTTATGTTGTGACTTATCAATATGAGATATCCGTTAGGCATAGAAAGAGTACTGAAAAAGAAAGTAAACCAGTCATCTATCACACAAACCTTTGATGAAAACTAGCTTTGCATGAAAAGTATCCCTACATTAATACTCAAAACTGGTTTACAGTAAAACGTTTTATCAAAACCTTTATTAATGAGACACAGCCTGTCCAAATAAGAAATCAATCTTTATTAGGGCTGCAACAACTAATCAATAAAAATCTATAACGTCGATAATAAAAATTGTTGGCAACAAATATTACTAGGGATCGACCGATATATCAGATCTGCGGTATATCGGTGCCAATAGGCCCATTCTAGTCAATCCACTATCAGCCGTGTTCTTTTGGCCTCTTTCCGATAGTCCGTCTACGTATGAAACCCAAGTGCACCCTCTAGTGTTGATTGAAAAATTTTGCTGCTGTCACCAGAAAGATCCATCAGGATGTGTGCATGCTCTTGCTGTACTTTCCCACAGTAAGGGAAGATTACTGTATTGACAAACGAGTTGCCACATTGACCAAAATGTAACTCCTTTTACAAATATTAGTTTAATTTCTTTTACTAGCTAAGTGCCCAGGCATGCATGCAATAAGTAAGCTAACTAGTCATTAAATAGAGGGGCTAATTAGCTAGCCAATAACCTAGCTAGTTAACTTGATAATTAACAGTCCTCTCATTTCGCTCCTAATAACGTGCTCAGATATGTGTGCAACAAGTAAGCAAACAAGTAGCAGCTAGCAAAGAAAGTGGATAGCTAATAGGATCATTAACTATTTCCAACTGTAATTTTCCCTTTAAATTAATATGGTCTTAACTAAGAAGCTTAAATGACCAGATAAATAGTAGGTTTGCTGGTTAGGTTATTGTTTGAACATTCACCATTTAGGCAACAAACCATTTGATTAACTGTGCACATGATAGAAAGCTACTAGCTAGGATCTGCTTATCTGACCAGCTGCAATTGTATATGTAAACTGTTGACAGTTGGATAAGATGACTTGTAATAATGATACATCTATATATAGTTCTCCAAAATACCTCAATAACATTTGACAAAAGTTGCTTATATATTGGGTGCTTGATGTTCGCACGTGCTGATGTTGGACATTTGCGTTTGACTTTGTAACACATCATCGCTATTGAAGATAATTGCTAGTTAACATGAGTCAAATTTTCTATTAAATTGCTCTGGATGAAAGAGTCTGCTAATGGACTAAAACATGTTTAAAAACTGTCGCAACGAAGACAGCACCTGGTCACTGAAAGTGATGAGTAAAGCCATGGATAGTTACAAGTCACCAATGTCTTGACAGACAGCTAAAGTAGCCAACTGATTTATTTAGAATTTCTTATAGTTGGCCACCAGGTTTGCACACATCTCAGGAGGGATTTTGCCCCACTCCTCTTTGCAGATCTTCTCCAAGTCATTAAGGTTTCGAGGCTGCCGTTTGGCAACTCGAACCTTCAGCTCCCTCCACAGATTTTTTATGGGATTAAGGTCTGGAGACTGGCTAGGCCACTCCAGGACCTTAATGTGCTTCTTCTTGAGCCACTCCTTTGTTGCCTTGGCCTTGTGTTTTGGCCATTGTCATGCTTGAATACCCATCCACGACCCATTTTCAATGCCCTGGCTGAGGGAAGGAGGTTCTCACCCAAGATATGACGATACATGGCCCCGTCCATCGTCCCTTTGATGCGGTGAAGTTGTCCTGTCCCCTTAGCAGAAAAACACCCTCAAAGCATAATGTTTCTACCTCCATGTTTGACGGTGGGGATGGTGTTCTTGGGGTCATAGGCAGCATTCCTCTTCCTCCAAACATGGCGAGTTGAGTTGATGCCAAAGAGCTCGATTTTGGTCTCATCTGACCACAACACTTTCACCCAGTTTTCCTCTGAACCATTCAGATGTTCATTGGCAAACTTCAGACGGGCCTGTACATGTGCTTTCTTGAGCTGGGGGACCTTGCAGGATTTCAGTCCTTCGCGGCGTAGTGTGTTACCAATTGTTTTCTTGGTGACTATGGTCCCAGCTTGCCTTGAGATCATTGACAAGATCCTCCCGTGTAGTTCTGTGCTGATTCCTCACCGTTCTCATGATCATTGCAACTCCACGAGGTGAGATTTTGCATGGAGCCCAGACCGAGGGAGATTGACAGTTCTTTTGTGTTTCTTCCATTTGCGAATTATCGCGCCAACTGTTGTCACCTTCTCACCAAACTGCTTGGCGATGGTTTTGTAGCCCATTCCAGACTTGTGTAGGTCTACAATCTTGTCCCTGACATCCTTGGACAGCTCTTTGGTCTTGGCCATGGTGGAGAGTTTGGAATCTGATTGATTGATTGCTTCTGTGGACAGGTGTCTTTTATACAGGTAACAAGATGAGATTAGGAGCACTCCCTTTAAGAGTGTGCTCCTAATCTCAGCTCGTTACCTGTATAAAAGACACCTGGGAGCCAGAAATCTTTCTGATTGCGAGGGGATCAAATACTTATTTCACTCATTAAAATGCAAATCAATTTATAACATTTTTGGCATGCGTTTTTCTGGATTTTTTTTGTTTTTATTCTGTCTCTCACTGTTCAAATAAACCTACCATTAAAATTATAGACTGATCATTTCTTTGTCAGTGGGCAAACGTACAAAATCAGCAGGGGATTAACACATTTTTTCCCTCACTGTACAGTATCAGTCAAAAGTCTGTCAACCAGCTTCATGTAGTACCCTGGAATGCTTTTCTAACAGTCTTGAAAATGATATTCTGACAGAGAAGGCATTGTAAAAGGATAAGAAAAACACCACTTTAATTTTAAATAAAGCACTTGCATTTTAGCCGATTTCTGAGAATGAGAAATCGACAGTTTAATCGATTATCAACTTAGTTGTTAGTTGCAGCCCTAATTTTTATTACATTTTGGAATTCGATATTAGCCCTCCAATGAGAAAGCAATGTTTCAAATTGTTTCATTTGCCTTCCAACTTGATTAAAAACGAAGGAGGACACTTGTGATTAATAACAACAAGTCTAGGGAGCCATTTCCAAATGCTGTGAAATCGGGTACACTGAAAATATTTTTGGGGAGAACTTGTGTCCTATAATGGAAATAAAGTTTGTACATAAAAATGCCCACATTCATGGTTAATGTGAACATAGAACAATTAGGAAATAAGCATTTTTTTTTCTTTCATGCTCAGGTTGACCTTACTTCGGAATTGCCCTCAAGCATTTGGTCAAATATCACCGATACAAAGACTGTCTCCATTAAGACATAAAAATGATCTTTTGCAAAATAAATTGTACACCAGTCTAATTTCCAAGTGGCCTATATTGTGCATTCTGTGGCAGCCACTTCTATGCATTGTTGAAATACAATTAAGGGATTAGCCCAGGCATTAAGGTAAACTACAAACATAGTTTACAAAAACACTAAGATAGACTTTTTTTGAGACGTGTGTCAGTGGGCCCCGCACGAGATAAACTGATAAACTAACACACGTCTAGTTCACTTATGGTTTTTGGAGCTGAAAATTGCTGAAGTTGATTTGGATATTGCACATCAATTTTACAGTTTTGATCGAAATTCAGTTTATCGTGCAGTCATATTCAACAATATAATTAACAATGTAGCTCATTTATTATTACATGCCTGCAGTCAACTTGTGCAATATGTTAGGAGATAAAGGATGTTTTTTCATTTAATCTCTAATATTTTTTTTTTTGTATAAAGCGTATGTAGTTATCCGCTTCAATAACTAAGCTTTGAGGATAGAATTCCATGATGGGTTTTCCTTTGAGCTAAGAATCCTCTAATAAAATTTACCTTTAGCCAACTCTGCACATTTTAGTTACATTTTTCTTTTTATTCACCAAGTGCTGGCCAAGGAAAAACATTACAAGGAGTTAATGCAAATGTTTTACAAACAATTGTTACATGTACTAAATGTTGCCTCTGTGGCCTGAGAAACTTTCCAAAGTTTAATGGGAGAATGTCCCCCCATGAGAGCACCCGCTAACTTTGCCACAGCTGCTGCAGATAATCCTAGGGGAAACACTGCAGCAGTATTCTTGACAGCAGTGTTTATAGAAATGTCAATATAAAATCCCAAATGTGTTTTATTTGTTCTGCAATTCTGATTTCCAGGGCAATACATGTTTTCTATTAATGTAAAATGATGACAGAAAATGAATGCTAATATATCGTAGATAATCAAATATTTTGGAAAGTTCTTATCTGTTACACCAAATTACATTTTTCGTGGGAGAAATTATAATTCACTGTTAAAATGCATGAGTGGTATTGTTAAATGAAATCTGTGTATATGTATGTGTTTTTGTGCATATGTCTGTATGTGTATATTTTTATACATACTTTCATACACACACCACTGTAATTAAGTTAATGGTAAAGAGCTAAGCAAATGTATTAATTTAAAATGAAATGTAAAACCATTATTCGTCACACTATCACATAGCAGTACAGGACTGATATAAGCTTTAGAATACAGGCTATAGTTGAAGCCTAACTATATGTGTGGCGGTCTCTTGTTCATGTCCAGTCTTCAGATGGCAATAATGGTCAGAGCCAAGCACCTTCTTTCGCTGGGGTCCAGCCCTCAGGGATGCAGCTGCCTTATGTAAGTTGGTGTTAAAAAATGTCTCCTCCGTGTTCCCATTGGCATCTCAAAATAGGGTCCGATTGAGTGTGTTGAATCTCACAGCTTGTCTCCTGTCTAGATGGGACCGCCGGGAATGCCACCTCATTACCCACCCATGGGAATGCCTCCCATGGGACAGAGGCCTCCCAACATGGCTCCCATGCCGCCTGGCATGATGCCGCCTGGCTTGATGCCACCGATGGGAGGGCCACCGATGGGACAGGTGAGCTAACTTTCAAGCTGTTAGATGTCATATTCTCCTTTTGTCCTAGAACAAAGTTTACAACTGGATTATCCATTTAATACATGTACACTACCATTCAAAAGTTTGGGGTCACTTACATATTTCCTTGTTTTCAAAAGAAAAGCAAATTTTTGTCCATTAAATCAACATCAAATTGACCAGAAATACAGTGTAGATATTGTTAATGTTGGAAATGACTTTTGTGGCTGGAAACGGCTGATTTTTAATGGAATATCTAATGTAGGCGTACGACGCCCATTATCAGCAACCATCTGTCCTGTGTTCCAATGGTGCGTTGTGTTTGCTAATCCAAGCTTATCATTTTAAAAAGCTTGTTGATCATTAGAAAACCCTTTTGCAATTATGTTAGCACTGCTGAAAACTGTTGCACTGATTAAAGAAGCAATACAACTGGCCTTCTTTAGACTCTGGAGCATCAGCAATTGTAGGTTTGATTGCAGGCTCAAAATGGCCAGAAACAAAGAGCTTTCTTCTAAAATGTCTGTCTTTTCTTGTTCTGAGAAATGAAGAATATTTCATGCAAGAAATTGCCAAGAACCTGAAGATCTCGTACAACGATGTGTACTACTCCCTTCACAGAACAGCACAAACTGGCTCTAACCAGAATAGAAAGAGTGGGAGGCCCCGATGCTCAACTGAGCTAGAGGACAAATACGTTAGTGTCTATTTTGAGAAACAGACATTTTGCAGGTCCTCAACTGGCAGCTTCATTAAATAGTATTTACTTAGTATTGCAGCAAATGGCGTATTCTTTGACGAAAGCAAATTTTGAAGGAGACAATTCATATTTAAATTAAAAATCATTATTTCTAACCTTGTCAATTACTATATTTCTATTCATTTTGTTATATTTCTTATTCAAACTAATTTCTTGTATGTTTTCATGGAACACAAGGACTCCAAGTGACTCTAAGTGACTCCAAACTTTTGAACGATTGTATATATTAAATTGATTGAGCTGCTCCAAAAATGATCTTTTCACACTTAATTAATCACTTCAAATAGCAGTCGTGATAATTAAAACAAAATCTACTGTTCAGTGTGGCTGAATGCTTTGTTTCCTATTTGTGGGGAGTCTGTCTCTTACAAACTCTATGATCTTACTCTCTACTGAGACTGACCAAAGTCTAGACCGATTTATTCATGTATAATTCATATCTAAAAATATATATTTGTTGTAACGGTTCAATTTAGCTCCCATCAATGTACGTAATCTTGTGTAATAATGCGATTTTAATTAAAAGCAGGTTCATGACATTTTTCCATTGACCTTATAAAATAAAATGTTGAAGTTGGGTGGGTATTTTGCTTTGGTTGACTTTCTGGTTAATTACCCCCCTTTTCCCAAGACAGAGCACACAAATATTTCAGTCACTTCAGTCGTACTCCCTGCAGCCAGCATATATCCACTGTCATTATGAAAAAGGTGTGATTAGGGATGTGTCTGATCCAGCTGCCTGTCTGAGAACTGGGGCTCAGGAGGTGGCGAGGAGCTGCAGATTGGACGTCACTGCTTCACAGAGCACAAGCTGGGGTTCTGTTTGCACTGTAAAGGACTCCCAGTCAGAGTCAGCCGCTCTTGGCCACCACGAAGCCCCTCACTGTGTATTAATACCCAGTGCGCCAGGCGGGAGGGGAGTGAACGGGTCAGATGAATATTTCATGATGCTCTTTTATTAGATGCCAGGCATGATGCCACCTATGATGCCCGGGATGATGATGCCACCTCGAATGCCAGCTGCGGCGATGCAGCCGACAGGACCGGTAAACTCACTCGCCTGCCTCCTCCCCACCTCACGGTTCTGCTTCACACTTTAAAAATAGACCCCGGCAAGCTGTCTGCACTGACAACATTTGCATAGGTAACACGGCTAAGTGTAGGATCACCTACCGATATAGACATAGGCTATAGATACAGGCACACACGTTGCGTATTCATCACACAACTTGAACGTGTTCATCCCATCTCCAGATTGATTGCACATGCGGTATAATTTCTTTTGCCAACATATTTCCTCCTAAAATGTCCAAGTATTCTTGATGCCACATTGATTGTTTCTTCCTCTTGTATTGCTTCCTCAATAATGTGTTATCACATTTTTTTGTGCGCTGATTAGAATGACTATATCTTTTTCCTTTGAATGAATGCTGAAGGCAAAATTATATTCTCAGACATTCAAAGTTCTTAGAGGGTAGGGGCATTTCCATCATGAATTGGAGAAAAGGCAATGGAAACCTTGTTTCCTGCCACTTGAAACATAATGTTAAATGGAGCATGATGTCCTTAAACTTTTTTTTTCTCCGGTAGATGGTTAAGCTAGTTATGGAAGTGTTGGCTACATTTCAGTCTGATGTGTTTTACTTCTGACAGCAGCCAGCTGTTTTACTCAATGCACTTAGAGCTGCTAGCTGTCAAATAAACGTTCCACCTGTCAACTCAGATGCATCAAGGCTCCAGAGATTGTTGTCCTCACGTTAGAAGCCTAGGGGTACGATGTTATCCTGTTAATGAAGCAAATTCGGATCATAAAAACTATTGAAATCTCTTCCACAGCCTGGCGTTGACACCACTGGTAAGGCTTGAAACAATATATTCTGAAATCTAGACAAACCTTATGTTTTATTTTTAAATCTCAATTTTAATTATTGCATTTTTGTACCCCTTTTTTGTAGTCCCTACTGTGCCTGGAACCGTTGTAAGTACTGTCTACCTACTGTTGACAGTTTAATATATTCAAGGACTCAGTCCAATCAAAAGGGGACCATTTGTGTGTGAATAGGATCTCACGAACGTAAAAATATTGTCTTTAAAATCCACAATGCCTAACCTGTGAATGTATTTTTATCTCTGCCTAAATGTATTTTAATGTGTGGATCTCTAGAAGAGTTTAAATGATCTGCTCTGTTATAATATCTACTGATTCACAGGGTACCACAAATGGCTCTCCACAAGATGACCCGCCAAAGAAGGTTTGTAAAAGTGTCTATAAGAAGGTGCTTTCTCATTGTCTTCTTGCCTAAGATATAGCCTCAAATTATTAACCTTAAAGTGCTAACATTTTAACAAAGCTGCTTGATTTGGTCTTATATTATTGTTTCTGGGAAATCTTGAATGTTTATCACCAATCCATTTTCTATACCTGAGTAGTGAAGGCAAAGTGTTGTGGTCATCCTCAGAAGTCTGTGTGGACAGAACACAAGTCTCTGGATGGGAAGACCTACTACTACAACACAGAGACCAAGCAGTCTTCTTGGGAGAAGCCAGACGACCTGAAATCTCCTGCAGAAGTAAGGCCTTACAAACCAAACCCCTGTCACCACTTCTCCAAATAGCACCCTAATCCCATAGATTTTTGTTGTAGTAGAGGACTTCACAGTGAATATGGTGCAATTTGGGACTCTGGCATTATCCTACTCATTACAGTAATGGCTGTCTAGTTGTTGGCAAAATGTGTCTCCACTGTATTGTGGAGCGTGTGTAGACAAACTATTTGCCTTGTGCTTTGCAGCAAATGCTGTCTAAATGCCCATGGAAGGAGTATAAATCAGACAATGGCAAGGCGTACTACTACAACTCCCAGACTAAAGAGTCCCGATGGACCAAACCCAAAGAGCTTGAAGATCTGGAAGGTGAGCCTGTGCATTCATGAGCCTTTTGAAAATCTCCTTGGAAGTATTGGCCAAAGGCACTTGTTTCCTTTAGATCCATGTAAATAACAGGTACTGTAGAGACCCAGCTACTATTTATGATAGACCAGTCCATAGCTCGTCACCCTTTGCATGAATTCATCTGAACATTATTCATTCTGAGAATGGAAATGCGTTCCTCAAAGCATCCCGCCAGGCTTTGTTAACAGTGCGTATGTACCTCTCTTTCTTGTAGCCATGATAAAAGCAGAGGAGAACGGGTAAGAGCTGCTTATTACTTTATTATTACCACTACTCTGCAGACTTGTGTTCCGAAGCCAATTACTAAGAATCAAAGCTATTTACTTTGTATTACCAAAAGGAAAAGACTTGAAGAAAAGATCACAGACATCTCCTTTAATCTAAGTCTATTATTTCTAAGACGGGTGAATAATGGGATGCAATTATTAGTGAGGTATTAGAGGCACTCCTGTTGTTATGTCTAAGAACCTGACGGTTGATGCAGTGTAAAGGTCCGCCTTCTCTCAATAACGACCTGATTGCAGTACCCCGGAGTTGTGCGCCCCCGCCGCTGTCATGGCCTCCCCCCTCCAGCTCGACAGCACTGCTGCCATGGCGACCATGATGATGGAAATGCCGGCCATTGTGCCAGCTACAACAGTGGCTGTGGAGCCAATGTCCCAGGTGCCTATGCATGCGGCCGAGGTCAGAGCTGACGCACCTGTCAGCTCCGCAGAGGAAGCCGTCGTCATGGAGGCCCCAGCCAGGTTGGTACTGAAGACCGCCTCTTTCCCCCGAAAGACAACACAGACAGACCGACAGCAATGACCTTAACCATGATTAGACCTAAGATACTAACTGAATGTACACATGTCTAGTACACTGCTTCTCCTGTCAGTGGGAAAATGTACGTTATGGTGTAAAGGTATTTGGGCGGTGACATATGTTGTTGTTTTTATCTGTACCGAAAAACTTGGGATGTAAAAATTATACAATGACAATAAGGTTAGTGCCCCCTTTAGTTTGAAGGTATTTACGTACTTATCAATTGAACCTTTTAGAAAGTTAAAGCATTTTCAGTCGACCAAATGTTTTTGGTCAAATTCACATTACAGGTTTTCACTTCTCCCTTTTTCTGCCGCAGTGGTTAAGTTGGCTTAGGGGCAAGGCCAATGGCATAATCTCTGACAGAGCATTTTTGAGGCTCTCACACATTTTACAATTAAGAGGAGAAAAACATTTACAGTTTTAAAGCCAGCTTCCTTCCATTTGATACAGTTTGTCATGGGGATGAGTATTAAATATAATACTTAAGCTTCCTGAGAAAATTGTTTAAAGCCATTTATCTGAGCAGTAGGAGTTTATTTGTAAAAGAAAAATGGATATAACATTGAAGTAAGCATAAAGACACATTAATGCAATAAAGTTAACCAAAACTTATTTTGCATGGTGTCCATAAGAATGCAAAACGGAAGCAATTTGCTTTTGTACTCTTTTCAAGTAGTCCTGTGGTAAATGGCTTAAGACTTTCGTACACTTTAAAGCAAGCGCTGCTGTTTTTTGGTGTCCTTTTGTTTCCATGTGCTCCTGGGAATTCAAGCTACCCATGTTTACTATTATATTAAGTGGAAAGTCTCAATACAAATTACATATTTCTCAGGCATTTATTTTGTAGATATATCGAACCGCAGCGAACCGTGACACCAATATGTCGTATCGTACCGAACCGTGAGTTTGGTGAACTGATTCACCACTAATGGACAGTGATTGACTTAAAATTAAGTGGAGGAGCTGTCTTTTTCCGCGTCTATCCACTTGACCAGAGTGTCGGACCTTACATTTTCCCCCTAAAATAACCACAATAACTGTCCCTGTCTCTTTGTAGCCCATGTAAATTTAAATAGAAACTTGCTGGTCTCTGATCTTATTGTTCTGACATCTACCATTGTGCTCTTGATCAAGAAATTATGTACAATAACTGTATGAATGTTTGGCTACAGTATGAAACATATCAGTCTTGAATACTGCTTCTTGAATAATAGGCAAAGGCAAATGGTAGGTATGGTGACTAGAGGTTATCTACAAACATTAATTAGTGGAGATCTGTAATTAATGCAGAATATGGATGTTGTTAATTCCGACATCAAAACATAAAATAATGACACCTTATGTGGTACCATCTAGGTGTTTGAGTTGGCTATCTAGTCTGTTTTCTATCATTATTTAATAGGCTAGCGTCCCTCTTGCTGAATGTCATGTCTCGCCCTGTCTCTCCTCATGCAACAACACACTTTTATACTGGCGCACAACACACTGCTGGATTTGCACACGCAGCTCAGGACCACTCTGAGAAGAGTGTCAGAGAGAAGATACCTCTGGTCTGCTTGTTTGCTGGGTTTTTAGAGGAAGACGGGGATAAGGGATGCCAGGAGAGAGATTTCCAATTTCTTGGAGCAGCGACTCATGTCTGCGGATGTGTTGTAACGCGCTGTTAGACAGGATTCACAGACTAGTGACGAGGAAACACAATTGATGACATCAAAGCCTACTCTCCATTGCTATTTTGGGAAAAGGTACCCATGAAGCACTGTGGACAGCTCTGGGAGTCAAGCACAAAACTGTTAACCAGTACTCGTTTTGGATGTTTTTGAGGCTCTGGAAAGAAATAAAAAGTGTTAATGGTGACAAAAAACGAACAGTGTTAAACAGTTTCAGTTAATTGCATGTGTTAATGCCTTAAAGTTCATTTAAGTTATTTAAAGGGGCTCAGTCTTCTCATACTTTCATACAGTTCAATCACACTTAAACCCAAAACAGTTTCCATACATTTTTGCTTTTATATTTGTATGTCTCAACTTTGTGAAAGTCTCATCAGAACAATTATTTTCTGGTATTCAGTAGTGGTTCTTACTTTACCCACAAGGGCCATTGTTTCGATTTCTAGGCTGTCTCACATTCAAAATCAATGCCATGTACAAGTGTACACTCAAAGCATCTTCTAAATGAGCAGTTCTTAACCTTGTACTTCTTTTAAAACTGCGTAACTCCGTTATATTCCTTCATATCTGGTGGCAGTGGTTTGTTTACACAAACTTTTACATCCCTCACCCTGTTCTCTTTTTGTTCTCCTCAGTAAGGATGTCTCAAAGGAAGAGAGGCCAGAGCTGGTGAAGAAGACATACAAGTGGAACACTAAAGAAGAGGCCAAACAAGCCTTTAAAGAGCTTCTGAAGGAGAAGGTGAGGATTCCAGATAGGGTTACCTTACTCCTCGGCTGCTCAGTCAGGGCTCCTGCATGTATCATCCCAGTGATCGTTAGGAACTACAATTTGACCATCATATGAGCAGACAGTACTAATAAAGGAAAGCACAGTTATCAACTGTGTCTATGAAGCCTTGCAGCACTCCTAGCTAATCACCGGCATAAATCACACCCACATACCTCTGAGATAACCAGGCTTGATAAGATTCTCAAAGCCTGTTATGACCAGAATGTAATAAAGATGATGTCCTTCTACTCAAAGGTTGTTTACCAATATGGGCCTCCAGGACTACAGTTAATCCGTGTGGTTCATCTGGAGCTCTCAGGTCTTAGTACGATTTGGGAGCCTCAGCCGTGCCCCCTGATGCCGTTGTAGCAGCGGATGTGTTGTTTTTGACCGAGGTGGTTCGGCGCGGCTATTTTTAGGCCTTTTTAATTTGACACACACAGCTCTCGTCTGAGATTGCTCCTTGCCGTGTCCCGGCGAGATCTTAATGGCTCTGTCTTTATGATTAACATTATTGGATGAAAGCACATGTCCAGATTAAGACAGTGGAGTGGCATGCTCCACCGGGCTAGAATAACTCAGAACTCTGTTTGAGTCTCTAAAAGCAGCCTATTCCCCGTATAGTGCACGACATTTGACCAGAGCCAATGGCCTAAATAATGCACTCTATAGAGAATAGGGCTCCATTTGGGACACTAGCTGTAAGAAGGTAAATGTGCACCCAGAAATCATCTACTCATAATGGGTGATGGAGTCGCTCTACTGGAGACATGCAGGCAAAAAGGCCAATTGCGTAAACCTTCGGTTCCTTTCAATTATTGCCAGCATCCCTCTTAACCTCTGAGTGTATTAGTAATTAATAAATTGTATCGTCTCGTCTGGAACAAGCCGGAGAATCTCTGCGCCACTGCCTTTTTCAGTTAGGCTACACATGCATGAATGCTTTCCTATCCACATGTGCATACATTCAACAAATAGAATAATCGTAGCGCAACTTAAAGCATGTCACTATAGATGATGCTGCTGGGCTGGTGTAGTGTGGACTGTATACGTGTGTGCGTATGTGTATATATACATACAAATATATATAGACACTCTTAATTATCATTATCCTCCTTGAATTTCAGGGTGTTTCATCCAACGCGTCTTGGGAACAAGCCATGAAAATGATCATCAACGACCCACGATACAGGTACACCAGCACCTAGCAGAACAAATGCACTCTGGAATATTAAACAACTTCTCTAAGCGGCTTGATGTATTTCGCTATTTCTCTTTGGAAGTGCCCTGCCCAAACTAAGCGAGAAGAAGCAGGCCTTCAATGCTTACAAGGTGCAGACGGAGAAGGAGGAGAAGGAGGAGGCTAGGATAAAGTACAAGGAGTCCAAGGAAACGTACCAGAGATTTCTGGAGAACCACGAGAAAATGACATCTACCACGAGATACAAGTACGTACCTTTCTTGGAATGTCCAGATATGTGCTACTTTTCAGCAAAGACCATAGGAATAGGGTACCATTTGGGGTTCCGCCTTGGTCTCTGTACTACCGGCTGTAGGGCAGTTACTGGAAGTCTTTGGATACATCTAGCATGCAACTACCTCTAACTTCCTTGGAACGGGGCTCAGATCCATATAAATGGTATCCACAAGTATCTGAAACCTCATTGCCAAACTCCTTGTAATGTAATCAATGAAGAGACGGAGACATGATACGGGTGAGTTATTGGCTATTGTGCAGCTGGGCCTCAGAATCCTGCCAGTTAATCAACGACGCTGACCTTTCTCCGGTGTCGTTATCGTGGTCAGTCCATGGCTGTTATCTGGCTATGCCAGACTTATTATTTGTGGATATGCAGACACTGGTAGTATTTATCCCAAATAAATCACAGGCAGGTTGGCTTATGAACTTTGCCCATCCATCCCTAAACCCATCAGGAGCTCCATCAGATAGATTGTAGCATTTAGATGTCTCCGGCATGGTAAATCGCCACATTGCCATGCAGCCTCGTTTTCTCTTTCTGTCTGGGTATGAAAGTCACTGACATGGCTCCAGGGAAGTGATCAACTGCTGACCTTGACAACCAGCCAGTTTTGGAGGCCATTGGCTGGTGTTGTTGTGGGGACCATGTTGTGTGTGTTTGTGTGCACTCTGGTCTGGCTGCACATGAGCAGCTGGATGGTGACATCAGGGTTGTTTGACTGCGTCACTGCGTTTCTTGTTTTTCTGGAACTACTCTAAAACTTGTGTGCTAGCCTCACTGGTACAATAATGATTAACTTCATAGGGATTATTTGTACTGTGAGGTATTTCGTACACATGTTCCATAAAGAATTCTAGGGTACTTTTCCATATTTAGGATACTTTTCTATTTTTAAGTAAAAAAAAATGTCTTTTTTTTTGTTTTTTGTTTTTTACAACTGCAAATACAAGAATGTGTCAAACAATGGAAGCTGTAGAGCAGTGCTTTAAGCGTGGTGAGGAGTGATGAGGACATATGCTTCTGTAATGCTGCCACCATGTGGTTTAGGTGCCATTACATTTGGTTGGTTTCTGGATTTTCAATGTATTCACTCCTGATTGTAAGACTTTTCCTGGTGGTCGTTTTAGGAGACTTACAGGAATTCACAACCTTAGATGGTTTGGGCTGCTTTTTATTAGTAAAAAAAAACATGTTTACTGTCAACTGTGGGACAAACCACTTTTTGGCTGATTGTTGGCTCCATGTGAACTGTATTTTAGTGTTTCCCATGACCACTTGTCTCACAAATGCATTGTTTCAGATGTTAGTTTGATAGTTGAGACTGTAAAATGCAAATAAAAACAGAATGCAATGATGTGCAAATCATTTAATCCCTGTATGTGACTGAAAATTGTACAAAGATGTTGGAATGTTGAAACTGAGAAATGTTATTGATTTTGTAAAATATGCCCATTTTAAATTTGATGCCAGCAACATGTTGCAAAAAGTTGGGACAGAGGCATGTTTACCACTGTGTTGCATCACCTCTTCTTTTAACAATACTCTGTAATCGTTTGGGAACTGAGGAGACCAATTGCTGTAATTTTGAAAGTCTTTGCTTGATATAGGAGTTCAGCTGCTCAACAGTTCGGAGTCTCTGTCGTATTTTTCGTTTCATAATGCACCAAAAGCTTTCAATGGGTGACACGTCTGGACTGCAGGCAGGCCAGTTTAGCACCCGGACTCTTTTACTATGGAGCCATGCTGTTGTAATATGTACAGAATGTGGTTTGGCATTGTCTTGTTGAAATAAGCAAGGCCTTCCCTGACAAAGATGTTGTCTGCATGGCAGCATATGTTGCTCCAGAACTTGTATATATTGTTCAGCATTAATAGTGCCTTCACAGACGTGCAAGACACTCATTCCATGTACACTAATGCACACCCATATCATCACGGATGCTGGCTTTTGAACTATGTGCTGATAACAAGCCGGATGGTACCTCTCCTCTTTAGCCTGGAGAATACGGCATCCATGATTACCAAAAATAATTTCACATTTTGATTTGTCTGTCCACAGGACAGTTTTCCACTTTGTCTCAGTCCATCTTAAATGAGCTCGGGCCCAGAGAAGGTGGCTGCGTTTCTGGATCTTGTTTATAAATGTTTTCTTCTTTGCATGGTGGAGTTTTAACTTGCATTTGTAGTTGCAGCGACAAACTGTGTTCACAGACAATGGTTTTCGGAAGTGTTCCTGAGCCCATGCAGTGATGTCCACTACAGAATCGTGTCTGTTTTTAATGCATTTCTTATTTATACAGTGACCTTATTTATACCGTGTGATCTGTGTCTTTTCTTTCTGACTGTCTGAACCAGGAAAGCAGAGCAGATGTTTTCAGACCTGGATGTGTGGAGCACCGTTCCAGAACGAGACAGAATAGAGATCTATGAAGACGTCCTGTTCTACCTAGCCAAGAAGGAGAAGGTCAGTGTCACCACCTCCCTTCCAAATGCCATCCTAGGGCTTATATAGTGCACTATACTGTTGTCTTTTTCTGTTAGGTTGCCTCTTCATACTATCTAATTCTCTGCCATTACCCTAACCAAATCAACTTTCCACTTTTCATTACAAAGGAAACATTTCTATTTAGAAAAAGAAATGTAGAGTGAGGAAATCGATGTGTTTTAATGTCTAGCTGTCTGAGTGTTGCTGCAAGGATGTTATCACTGTTGACTGCATTTTGATGAGTTTGTTCGACTCAAACCTCACTTCATTCACACTGCTTACAATCCAAACAACATGTGTATGTGCGTGTTACAGGAGCAGGCCAAGCAGCTGAGGAAGAGGAACTGGGAGGCTCTGAAGAACATCCTGGACAACATGGCCAATGTGACGTACCGAACCACCTGGTCCGAGGCACAGCAGTACCTGCTGGACAACCCCACCTTCGCGGAGGACGAGGAGCTCCAGAGTACGCAGAGCAACTCATTCATCCCCCGTCTCCCAAATGGGATACTATTCCCTACACACTGCACTACTTTTGACCAGAGACCTGTAGGGTCTGGTTAAAGTAGTGTACTATAATCGGTTATAGGGTGCCATTTGGGACAGAAGCTAGCTGAGAGCTCTGCATTAATATGACTACGGCAGCATAGTCATCACTTGTTTGTTATTAAGAATGAACAAGGTGTGTCATTGAGTGTGGACGACTGAACGGACTTACCAGTTGACGACTGGCCTGTCCCGGTCTGACAGGTTTGCAGCCTGTGCCTATGCTGGATAGCTGTTGGAAAAAGGGTGACCCCTTGCTAACTTCCTCTCATCTTGCTTGCTTTAGACATGGACAAAGAGGACGCTCTGATCTGTTTCGAGGAGCACATCCGAGCGCTGGAGAAGGAGGAGGACGACGAGAAACAAAAGACCCTGCTGAGGGAGAGGAGGAGACAGCGCAAGAACCGAGAGGCCTTCCAGGTGAGGAGTATCCCCACGGTGGAGCTAGGCTGTCCGCCTCACGACGACGGAACAGCCACAGACCTTAAGGATAAGCAGTTAATTGCAGTTTTTGTAACGGACAGTGGCAGGAGTTTGACTGTTAAACTGGGAAACTAGGAGAGTATGTGTCCCAAAAGGCCTCATATTTCTCCTGAGGTCAGTGCCAGGGCATTAGGTGGGGAAAAGGGGCCCACTTAGGATGTGTCCCAAGCAGATCAGTTGCTTTGCTGACCTAATTTTCAAGTTGTTTCTCCCCTAGAAATTCCTGGACGAGCTCCATGACCACGGCCAGCTCCACTCCATGTCTGCCTGGATGGAGATGTACCCCACGGTCAGCTCAGACATCCGCTTTGCCAACATGCTCGGCCAGCCTGGTACGAGGACGCCCTTGGCATTCGCACACACACGCACACGCTCGCTCGGCATGTGCACGTACTGAGTCACACACCGATGGACTGTCGATAGTCATCCTCTGCCACTTGTACTGCGGTGATAGTGTGTTGTCTAACCGACTTTTGTCTCTTGCCTTTTTCGAGCCTTTGGAGTTGTGATATAACCATGTGTTGTCGGAGCACATCTTTGAATAACGCGTGCATGTTAGTTTATGGTGTTTATTCTGCAGGCTCCACGCCGCTCGACCTGTTCAAGTTCTACGTGGAGGACCTGAAGGCTCGCTACCACGATGAGAAGAGGATCATCAAAGATATTCTCAAGGTGTGTGATGTTACCACCTCCTGGCTTCTCTTACAGATAGTGGTTGAGAATCAGATGGCATTCTGTTACGTGTTTGGGGCACTTCTTTAAGCCTATATGGTAACTGATTAAATTAGCACATGAAGCGGGAAGTATGGGGGCCATTTTAGATGCAGTTACATCTATTTTACAGCTCAGATACTGTATCCCCTTCAATTAGTTCTAATGCACCATTGTTTTAATGCTACTCTTTGAAAACTTATCTTTCCTCCACACAGGATAAAAACTTCTTGGTGGAAGTCAACACTAGCTTTGAAGACTTTGGCACAGTGATCAGCTCGGACAAAAGAGCTACCACGCTGGACGCAGGCAACATCAAGCTGGCCTTCAACAGCGTAAGAGCTTGGTCATTTACACAGGTTCTCGTGTGGGGTTGAGTCCCATACGAGAACCTGTTCCCTAATACAGCTGTTCTCAAATCCTTCCTGAGGACCCCATCTGTTCCACCCCCATCCGTTCCATGTGTTAGATGAATTCGGGAGCACACCTGAATCAACTTCTCTACTAATCATTTATCCCTTGATGAGTAAATCCATTGGACTAGTTTAGGACTATTATAGGGTGCCTTTTGTGCCTCTGAACTTTTCACTGGTGCTTCTTAACCCTCCCTTCCTTCTGTAGCTGCTGGAGAAAGCCGAGGCTCGGGAGAGGGAGCGGGAGAAGGAGGAGGCTCGGAAGATGAAGAGGAAAGAGGCAGCCTTCAAGAGCATGTTGAAGCAGGCCACTCCAGCCCTGGAACCAGAGGCCAGCTGGGAGAGTGTATGTCCTGGGCTTAATGTTAACACACACCGGTGTCATCAGAGGCCTACTGTCTCCCTTAGAACGTGATCATCGTGTAACTAGTTAAAAGGGAACCATTTATCTGACTTATTCCTATGCTGTCGTAACAGGTCCGTGAAAGATTCCTCAAAGAATCTGCATTTGAAGACGTCACTTTGGAGTCCGAGAGGAAAAGAATATTCAAAGACTTCATGCATGTGTTGGAGGTAGGATGCATGGAATATGCAAGAGTAGCACCGGTTACATCTAAAATGACACCACATTCCTTTTATTGTGCAATACTTCTGACCAGGGCACATGCAGGGCTCTAGTCAAGTGTACTATAGATAGAATAGGCCAGTGTGTTATTGTCAGCGTGCCATAACCTGGTGGATGTGTTGTTCTGCTTGCAGCACGAGTGCCAACATCATCATTCGAAGACCAAGAAACACTCCAAGAAGTCTAAGAAGCACCACAGGAAGCGCTCCCGCTCTCGATCGGTTAGTTAGTAGGCCCTGGCTCAGCCCGGACAAAAACCCCAGATCAAACCAGAAGTGTCTAGGCCCTCCAGGACTGAAGATGAATAACCCTGCTTTAGTCCATTCGCACTAGTGGAGAAATTAGAGGGTTTGTTAGGTGGAAGAAATATGGGACTAGCTCTTGTGCCTTGACCTTGTTAGGCTAGGTGAAATTTTCACCACATTGCTTTTACAAATCATATTGTCTCAGATGTCCATGTGGGCATAGGGTGTAGAATCTAGAGGTCCATTTGAGATTTGGGTAGTGTGTCAGCATCTCGTCACGCCAGGGTTTCCCCCAAAACATCTTCTCAGGAACCACAGGCTGTGTCACATTAGTCGCGGTCCTCAACTGGCACACTTGATTCAGCCGGTCACAGCACCCAGCCATTGAATCAGGCTAGCTGGTTCTCCAACATCATACTGTATGTTCTGCTGGTCCCTGAGGTAAAGGGTTGTGAGGTACTGCTGCAGACACTTACACATCAGTTCTGTCTGAAGGGGTCGGAGTCTGAAGGTGAGGACGATTACAACAGTAAGAAGAAGAAGCGCTCACAGTCCAAGTCCCCATCCGAGCGCTCCTCCAGTGGTGAATCAGGTCAGTGCTTTTTCCCCATGTATTCCTGTGTGCATTTGTCATCACCGTCAATAAACTATTGATAGTGTGATATTAAGACAGTGATCTGGTATGATGGAAACAGCATGTTGCGCTTAGAGGAATGGATACCTGTATCACAGTAACTAAACATTACAATTGAAAAAGCAAGAAATAGTGTGTTGGCCAGTTTCTTTAATCCCGCTCCATTTGGTCAACAGAGAGAAGTTACAAGAAGTCCAAGAAGCACAAGAAGAAGGGCAAGAAGAGGCGTCACAAGTCGGTAGGTTCTTAAGACCGACCTCGACGTTTCCGAGGAATGTTTAGGGCCACTTGGAAAGAGAGCAGGCTGACCGTGCTTACCCTACTGACTTTATGTTTCAGCAATCTCCTGAATCTGAGGGGGAGCGGAAAGACAAAGGAAGAGAGAGGGACAGCAAGCGTGAGAAGGACCAGGAGAAAGACAAAGAGAACGACAAGTCCCGGGTCAAGGGCCGCTCCGAATCTAAGCAGAAGTCGCCTAAAAGGAAATCGACCAAGGAAGAGGTGAGTGGTCCCATTCTGGTCGCCATAGCCAGCCATGTACCCAGGCTTCTCAAGGTTCGACAAAGACAGATACCATTATGCTATTGTTCATGTGCAGGGAGGCTGGGACACATCAGGCAGTGAGCTGAGTGAAGGAGAGCTGGAGAAGAGGAGGAGGACTCTCCTGGAGCAGCTGGATGCTCCTTGATCTTCAGTTTCTCCTCATCTTCTCCGTGTTTCACTTCATCCTACATGCATTCCCCCCTGACTTTCTTTTTTAGCCTCACGTCAACTGACCTAGGGTTACAGCATTTCAGGTATCATTTCCCAACTTCCCAGGCTATGCTGAAAAGATTCTTGGGATTTTGGGAAGTTACTAGTTTGTCACAGCCCAACTTGGACTGTGGAAAGGATTCCCCTTTTGTTTTGTATAATGGTATGAACTGGCCACAACGGCACTAGAATGCCTGGATAATATTTGGTCTGTTTCCTTCCATTATGGGAAGTGGTTGCAGGTTGAGTGGGGATTACTTGGATATCAAAATAAGGTCATCTGTGTGGACAATAAGTGACACACTTTGGGCCTTTTGTTGCCTTTGATAATATGCTTTCTCACTGTAATTTGTAGACATTTGTAGTTCTATGTTGTTTTTCTTTGCTACTAGTTTGATATCAACATGGATTCAAAGCGCATCCTAATGCCATTCTCTTTACTGTTCCCTGTACACTTTGTTAGTCTGAAATGGCACCCTGCTTCCTTTTTAGTGCACTCATTTTGACCTGGGGCTATTTAGCTCTGATCCAAACCAGTGCACCGCATACGAGTTAGACTAATGTAGAACTCTTAGGAAAAGGTGTGCATCTAGACTTAAGTCCCCTACTGAAGAATCCATGCTTTATTTTTTTGTTAAACGTGTCTCTGAAATGAGACCTTTTTAAATTAATCTTAATGGTATGTCCATGATTGTTTCGATTGACTTTCATTAGAGGAATTGTGAAAGTTCTCCTAATATGATACAAAATGTAATAAAAAATATTTACATGGACACCTTTGTCTTCGTTGACTGTTAAAAAACTTACAGCAGCCACAATAGGAGATTGGAGCTCAATAAGTTTCCACACAAGACCGCCTGTTAGAAGTTCCAATCCTCAGAACTCATTCACGAGGCTTAATACCATAATATCGTTTTTTTTCCGGTGGATCAGTGAAATGCTAGTGTTTAATATATGTATTGCAATGTGTACATCAGCAGAGTTGAAGCACTCTGGAGGTCAATACACAACAACAGAAGAATCTTGGTTGCTGGACTTTAAGCCAGCCTTTACAATAAAGATGACCCATCAATGATTTCTCCTGTCCATACACAGATGACATGGTGTCGTTTTTGTATCAACGAGAATGCGAAGAAAACCTGAGTAAATCTCTTCAAAAGTCTGTGTAATTATTTCAAAGACAGAAAATAAAGTAAAAACACAATAGTGTAAATGGTTTATTTGATCAGATGCATTGATCACTCAGAGAATCTAACTTAGAAAATAAAAATTGGTAATAAGCACACAACGTCTAAAAATACATTTTTTGAAAAGGGAAAAACATGCCAGTATTATCCAGTCTAATGAATGAAGCTGATCAGTGGTCAAGAGATCACGTAGGAAATACGGAGATGAGTGGTTTGTTGCACACGCTTCAACATGTACATTTATGGTCCCAAGACTGCGGAATGCTTGTCTGGACATCAATGGGTTGCATCCTTAATGTTAACCTTTTCCTATAAAGGCGCTACATCTGAGCCCTATCTGTGAGTAGTGTACTATACAGGGAATAGGGTACTATTTAGGATGCACACCTAATCAAAAAGCTTTTTTACTGTCAGGCAAGTGTGACAACAAAGCATTCTGCTCCACACACTAGATCCTTTCTGTTAAAGAGAAGCCAGGTGTGTTTTTAGCTTAAATATACAAAATGAGACGAAAATAAAAAAAAAACTATAAGTTAAAATAACATTCAAACTGTATAGCACAGGGTGTTGCAAACTTTGTTTTAAACAATATGTACAGTATTAACCATATGTTAATGAGTGGATTAAGAAGTAAAAAACAATGCAACAAATCTGTAGCAAAATATCTGTACATTTAGAAAACTGTTGTGTACTTTTTGTTCTGCCATGTTTGAAGTCAACACATCAGAAACGACTGACGCTCACGTCAAAGTGGGTCAGATGAGCACAACTGAATGGAAAGTTTTGAGTGGTTAAATACTATACAATAAACATACAATTATTGTGAGTAGACCATTGCCTAGAGATCAATCAGGTGATTTTTCAGAGTTAAAAAAAACCTGGGAATCCAGTTTTAATGTCAAGCTCCTCAAGTAGCTGAATGTGTCTTTCTTGCAGTGTCCTGCCCGCTGATACGTCTTTGTTGCAGCATCTTTATTATTCACTTTTAGTCAATTGTGGCTTTAAGGAGTTCTGGATTGTTGTTTGACCATGTTGTCCAATCCTAAAGTCACCAGAGACCCACCAACCACTTAACAGAAAGGTATGTGAATGGCACTTGAGGTCAATGTGAGCACACAATGTAGTTTATCTAGATAAAGCTAATATTTTACGTCTTGGTCCACTAACCATAATAACACTGATGAATGAGATGTTAATTCTGTATTAACCGTAATATTGAGGAGGCTTGTCTATATACACTTTCACATTAACCTGGTCTTGACTTGAGAGATCTCTTTATATTATCTTTAAGATGATTTCCCTAACTGTGGTCACGTCAGCATACATACATCTACCTCATACTTGCTTAAGTACTTTCATTAAGCATATTCGTTTTGGATCTTTGCTTTGTAATATTAACGTATGACATTTGCCCTTTAAAAAGTCCATTAGCCCTTTAGTAACAATGGAAAAGCTAATGAGTTTTTAAAAAGTTCCTCTCGAGCACTCTGTAATTCCAAGAGCAATGGCAGTAGCACCGGGAATGTAAATAAGATACAAACTATGTAATAACACCACCTGTGGCGAAATACCTCTCGACAGCTGAGGGAACCATATCCCGTATACATTCTACACTTTTCTCAGGAAAAATCTCTTTCAGGAATTCCCCTACAGACGTCTGTGTCCAATTTACACATAAAAGGAAAATACAGTTAAAGCCAGTTCAAGTTGTATTGCTTGAAGAAGAAAAAAACACGAACAGACGGACAAAAGACAAAAAACCTCTCACATAAAAAGTATGTTTTAGGCACTTGGCTTGTCTAAGGTTCCCAATAACTGAACTTTCAGACCCATCTATCTCTTTCCTTCAGTCCATTCATCTTTCTTTCAGTCCATTCATCTCTTTCAATATTCCTCTCCTTTAGTCATTCAGAGAGAGAGGCTGCTAGACTTTCCCTGTCCCTCCCCCTCCCCAGGCCCCCCCCCAACACATGCACTGTTCCCTCGTCACATGACCACTTCAGCGTTATTGACCGGCCGCAAGTTCTGGTCGTCAAAGCGTCTCCTGACACTCCTCCTCACCGCGTCGGCTCGTCTGTAAGGCTGATTTCGAAGATCTGGGATGTGGGGGGATAAAAGAGAAGTTAGTCAGCTTGTCGAGCCCAGAGGCTGGTTGTGTTGGCAGCCAATCAGGCAAAGCAGCTTGAGTTCTACAGACCTCTATTACAGTTTACTCTGGGCAGATGAGGAAAGGCCTAGTGAATTGCATTGCTTTCCAATTTTATTTACTAATCCTTTTTTCACTATTTATAAAAACAAGCTGTTGACAGCTTGCTCCAAAAATATGCCATGTCAATGAATAAGCAGAGTGGTTAAATATATATATATATTTTTACATTTGACCATGTGTAACAAACAAGGCTTGGTGGGGGGTGGTAGTCATACTTTTACATATAGAGCATTTTAGATTTGCATTCTTTGATCTAAGACATGCAACATTTGTCTCTTATTAACAGTATTAGGAAATAGAAGGTAAACTAGAAACGGGGAGAGGGACCAACAAAGGCACTCTAGTCTGAAGTATGGTAAGCAATCACTTAAGGGGAGGTAAAAAGGAGAAATGCTTGCCAGGTTTGGGACACATCCACCACCACAGGGGTGCTATTGGAGGAATTCCTTACCCTCGAGTGGACATTTGGAAATTTAGTAATATTATTCTTCTTTAGCGCTGGATGGATGAAGAGAAGACAAATAGAGGTTAAAAGAAGTTCAACCAGAGGGATCACTCCAGTGTTTTCACAGTGGCTTTACAGCGGCAGGAGCGCTTAGCGAGCAAAGCGGCCAATAGGGTGGGCTGGGGCAGATATCAGGGGACAAGATAGGACAGGACTAGGGTGTTAGATTGGCAGAGCTTACTAAAATATGCAGGCACAAAGGGAGGTGCAAAAAAAAGCATTTTTTGTTTCTGTTTTTCTGTCTCAAAACTCAGGCTGCTTTGCAGAATGACAATCAGCATGAGCAAATAGAGCCAACCCTCAAACTTCCCACAAAGGCTTTGAAACAGTTCACCAACTAAACCAAAAATATTTTTTAACAAGAAAAAAAGGAATATCAAATAGAAAATGGACAAAAACCAAAGCACCGCATGCATTTAGCCAGGAACATAGTGAGATGTTGTGAATTCAATTTAGAAAAATGCAGAAAGATTTTCCCTAATTACAAAATGACGTGTCTAGCTCTATGTTAGTGACACACAATGGAAAGGAATGTGACATCCAAGGCTGAGAACATGTGTAAGTAAAATAAAAATTAATTCTTCATGCAATATGTTAGAAAAGTGACCCGACAAAGTCCTGTGATACGAATGGGATGCACCATCAAAGACATAGAGCCAAGCACAAGGTACAGACAACCTTAGCTCTTGTCCAGGGCGTAACGTGTTGCTTTAAGGTGCTTCTAACTCCCTGGACCAGAGCTAGGGGATCTGGAATATGGGATGTTGTGGGTTTGAAGCAGAAGAAAGCATGCAGGAACCCAGTGAACAGTACACCAATACATGACAAAGTCAACCCTCCGTTTTTGACAGGTGAACACGCAATAAGCATATAATGACACAGCCATTTGAACATTTGAGTCAAGATTATAAACACATTGTAAAAGACAACATTATTCACTATTGTAAATTGGGTGATCGAATAAAGAAGTGTCTGAAAGCCATGGTATATTTAAGCAATAAGGCACAATGGGGTGTGGTATATGGCCAATATACCATGGCTAAGAGCTGTTCTTAGGCACGATACCTCGCAAGTGCCTGGACACAGCACTTACACGTGGTATACTAGAAATATACCACAAACCATTGAGATGCCTTATTGTGATCACAAAACGGTTATCAACCCTATTATAAAAGGGAAAAGGTTGTGATGTCATACGCATGGTCTACATACCCAAGGTCTCATATACCACAACTTTCAACCAATTAGCATTCAGTATTCGAACCACGCGGTTTAGAACAGACCGTATACCATGGTTAGGAATAAAAGTACTTTTTTACTGTTCTAATAGCATTGGTAACTGGTTTATAATATCGATAGGGTACCTCAGGCTGTGGTATATTGGCCAATACTACCCAACTTCATGCCTTATGGCTTAATTATATCTTTACAGGCTGACCTACTATGCCATATTGATAACTATCCATATTACATAGCTACTAATGCAAAACTGCCATATACTATAATAGAACTATTGCTCTTAATACACGCTGACATAATGCAATATACGTCTTTGATGATAGCTAGTGAGCATCAGTTAAGCTACAGTTGCACAGATGCACTTTGGCTATGTTAACAGCAGAGGGCACTCACCCTGCAGTACCTGACACTATGAACTGTACAACAATGCTGCTGAATGAAGCCTGAGGGCGAATATCAACGGTACTGCCCGCTGGGACCGCGGTTGTGTGACATTATGATTTGCTCCGGCTGATGGTGACAAATGGATGAGGTAGTACGTGACAGGGAATGCACGCCTCATGCAGGGTCATTGGAGTGTCTCGCAAACCGCCTCCCCCCAATGCTAGGAGGGGAAGACGGTGCGCCCCCCCCCATGCTAGGAGGGGAAGACGGTGCGCCCCCCCCCATGCTAGGAGGGGAAGACGGTGCGCCCCCCCCATGCTAGGAGGGGAAGACGGTGCGCCCCCCCCCATGCTAGGAGGGGAAGACGGTGCACCCCCCCCATGCTAGGAGGGGAAGACGGTGCGCCCCCCCCTCCCAAAAAAAAAAGAACACACACGTGACCAACAGTGACACCCACAGTGTGAGAGAGTGAGAGGGAACACACAGTCAGTGAACGAAGGGAGAAATAACGGAGCAGTGTATTTACAGAAACCTTTCAGAGAGAGAGATCTAAGCTTTAGTAATGGTACTCCTCATTGTGAGCGGGCTCGCAGAAGAACCGTGAGCCCCGTTTGGCTGTGCGGGCGGTAAAGGGCACTGTCTTCAGCACTGCATTGAGACAACAACAACAGCCAAGACAAGACAGTAAGGTGCAGCACTCTATGTGGGGTTTAGCACAGGTTAGCACAGCCTACAGCATCAGAAGACCAGAGCAGTGACACATAAGCACATTCTACAGGGTGTTACTACAAGCCTAAGGGGCTGCTTAAGGTACCATAATGGAGATATCCCTGTTGGAGGATTCACACATTTCTTGCCTAATGGAAAGTCCGATTGAAAGCATTTCTGGAATCAGTAAGGAATAAGCAGGTTATCCAGAAATCCTCCAACTGGGATTTCAGGAAGACCCAGGAATTTTGGCAGATACCAGAAATGTGCCAACCTAGGGTTGCTTCACTGCAGCTATTCCCAATGAATGGAGCGCCAACTTAAGAATGTTTAAAGGCATTCAGCTCTTATGTTTGATTGTTATGAAGAGTTACGGAGCAATTGCCACACTACGCTCACTGTAAATGACCTAGGGTTGTGTACAACAAATTTACAATTCGCTAGGGGCACATTTTACTGTGGCTCACTGAATAAAATGTGTTTTAGTTTTCCTTGTGTTGACTAATGGTTTTAATAAAAGAGATCAATATATGGACAGTGTCCCAAATAGCAGTCAGTACCATATAAAGTGGACTACCCTGCAAGTCAAAAGTAGTGCACTACATAGGGAAAAGTGTACCATTTGGGAAGCAACCCATAATAACCAATCACCTATAACCTAAGTTATAGGCCTGGCCTTTTTCACAATACTGTAACAAAGCAACAACAGACAGCAGAAAACGATCATACACACATTTGAGTCAGTTCCAAATGTCTACATCACATTAGCTGGATTATCAATGTATTTTTTGACTCCATGACTTTGGTTAAATAAAGCATTCAGATTTAATCATTGACAGTTCAATCGCTGGAATAGTTAAGATGTACTTGTTAGTGGTTTAAAAATGCACGTTAATGATTGCATGAGACTGGACTGGAACACAGGAAAGTACCTTCATGCAGAGTGATCAGTGTGTGTGTGTGTGTGTTTGTGACTGAAGGTGACTGGCCCCAGGTCCTGTTTACCGGTGATGATGTCTTCGATTGCTCCGTCCTTGCCCTCGTAGACGTGGCGGCTGCCTGTGTCTTTCACCTGCTTCTTCTTCAGCTCAGCTATCAGCTCATGCTGCTGGCTCCTGCTTCTACTGTTTTTATGGGATGGAGACTGGTGTCGACGCACGCCGACACAGGGATGTACACACAGAGGTACGCACACACACAGGCAGACACATTAAAAACACATGCACAAAGACAAGGATATAGAGACGAAGAAAACCTGTTAGACAAGGACACTGACAGTTAACTCCCAGGAACCATTATAGACTATTAAAATAGCATGACAGTCCAAAGGTATTTTACTGCTCAGTAAAACTTAGCGCCACAGTACTATTATAGTTGCATCTCATTGGAAAAAATAAAGGCACTAAATAGGGAATAAGGTGCCATTCATACTGATATGATACTGACTTGACACAGTAAGTGTCTGGAGCACATATAGTAAACTGTCTGGTTTGAACCCTGATTGCTGATTAGCAGAAACCTGTTATACATGAGACCATATACCAATGGTATATTGGGAGAATAAACATTTAACTGTTGAAATGACATTGGAAATGAGAAATGGGGAAAGAGAGAGAGAGTAAAAGAGTTAGAGAGAGAGAGGGAAAGAGTTAGAGAGGGAAAGAGTTAGAGAGAGAGGAAAAGAGTTAGAGAGAGAGGGAAAGAGTTAGAAAGGGAAAGAGTTAGAGAGAGAGGGAAAGAGTTAGAGAAAGAGGGAAAGAGTTAGAGAAAGAGGTAAAAAGTTAGAGAGAGGGAAAGAGTTAGAGAAAGAGGGAAAGAGTTTGAGAGTGAGGGAAAAAGTTAGAAATAGGGAAAGAGTTTGGGAGGGAGGGAAAGAGTTAGAGAAAGAGGGAAAGAGTTTGAGAGAGAGGGAAAGAGTTAGAGAAAGAGGGAGAGTTAGAGAAAGAGGGAAAGAGTTAGCGAAAGAGGGAAAGCTTACCTTCTGGTCTTCCTGGTCCATCATGGCCTCCTGCTCCAGAAGTCTCTCCATCATGATCTGCTCTGCTCTCTTCCTCTGCTCGTTATCCTCCTCCGCTTGCTTAGAGAACACACACACACACGTAATTAAGTCAAACACACAGCTGCACCAGTGCCCTTAGTCTGGCCTCTTCTGTGTGTGTGTTATAGAGCTGCTGAAGTGTTTACACGGAGGAGACATCGGTGTATGCAGGTTGATCAGGACCGGATGGGGGGGAGGGGGGTGTTTTGGGACAGTCTGGAGGGGGGTGTGAGAGGAACATCTGTCTCACCCTGTAGGCCTTGATAAAGCGCACAAACACCGGGAAAAACACGGACGGAGGCGTTGTTTTGGAATTTTCACCGAAGAATTTGACAGCCTCGTCGAAGGCGTCCTGTAAGAGAAAAAAAGCACATCTTGCCTTCCAGATTTCCCTGCAACGTTCTTTAGCATATTTTAAACCTGTAAACGCTCAGTGGGTAGTTACATGTAAACCTTTAATAAAAATAAAAACTAGCGCTTTTAATAAAAAGCGCTAGTTGGAAATAACTAAGTATAACTTGTAGTTGTGTACATGCTCAGTGTGAAAACACAGTTAAACTGAGATGAGGCTGAACTATGTTGTGAGGTGACGGGGTTACCTGTGCGATCTTGGCGTCATCCTGCAGCTTCTTCAGCTTGCCCTCGTTATGCGTGATGAAGTCTTTGAGCATGGTGTTGTGGCCATGCATGCTGTACTCCCGCTTGGTCAGGTCCATGCCACGCTGGAGCTCCTTCACGTCCAGCAGAACGTTTTCCAACGACACTGAAATTCCATACGCGCACGCACACACACAAGCGCGCGTGCACATAATTAGATATTGTTTAGAGCGGGGTACTCCCTGAGAAGGGCCATACTTCATTGTGTTTACAGCATGGCGCTCTAGGGGAACACACAGCATAGCGTGGAGTCAATGCCCCAAACAGAGAACCACATCAAGCACTCTCTAAAATAAAGACGGCAAATCATTGCAATAACAATGCAATAGAAGTGCCTGTAGATGCAACAACATGGCACAATCCTGTCCATATAGGCTGCCATGTCTGATCATTAGGGAGATGGCACCAAATAGCACCACATTCCCTGTTCAGTGCACTAATTTCGATAGGGGCCTGGTCAAAAGTAGTGCACTAAAAAGGGAATATGGGGCAGCGTAAGATGTGATTAAGCATGGATCCAGGCTGTACTGTGAATCGTACCTGCGGCAGCCTTCTCCACATAATGCAGTTCATTGTAGAACAGATTCACTTGGTGGTACTTCTCCTTCACCACGTTGGCTATGTAGTGCAGCAGTGTCAGTTTCCGGTCTGTCGACTTGGTATCTAGAAGCTGGAGGAAATGACAGGAAAACATGAAGAGTAAAGGTTGTGTCTGCATCCCAAATGAACCCCTATTGACCTATTTCCTGTGTAGTGCACTACTTTTGATCAGGCCAAATAGGACTTTGAAGCAGGTCATACACTATACACTAAGAGGCTCTTACCAAATCTAAACTTTGTAGTTTAAAACCGTACACTGCTCCACGTTTACTGCTATTCATGTAGTTTCCAAGAGCCAGGATAATCTGGAGGGAAACAAACAGAAACATGAGAATGACAACAGAATATTACTTTTTAGGACTTTTTAAATAATTAGGCAACACTACAGGTGACGAAAGCGCTGCTTACCTCAAGAATTTTCTTGAGTTTCTGTGAGGACTTTATTGACACAGATGCTGCGATAATCGCGTGAAGTTGCTGCGAAGAATAAAAAACAAGACAGCAGAACAAACTTCAGATGACAGCAGAATCTAACGTAGAAAGAAGTCAAACTAGCGAGAAAATAATCCTCCTATTTTCGTTACCCACAATCCCAAATCCCTTTTTAGTGCGCTACTTCTGACCATCACCCAAAGTTTCCATTTTAACAAAGTGTGCTACGTAGGGATTTTGGGAGAATGTGTGACACAACCACGAAACGCCCATCCTCACCGGTGTCAGCATCTGGACACTCTCACAGAAGTTGCCAATGAAGGCCATGATGGTCATCTTCTGCATGAGCCGCTCGATTTTACTGAAGTGCATCATGAAGCGGTCCTCGTCCGTCAGCACCTCCAGCGGCTTCCTTTCCTTCTCGTACTGACGCATGATCTTCACCTCGTTCTCCGTGGGCAGGAAACGCATCAGACACTCCACGTAGTCCACTGACAGGGTGCGCAGGTCAAACCTGACGGAGGCGGTTGGGAAGATGGCAGTTACCCAAAACCTGAGACATACTCACAATGTGTATACAGCCAGCGCGCACGCGCACGCACACACACACACACACACACACACACTTTACTTCAGCCCAATGTACTGTCATTTTCAGTCCTACGCAGATAAAGACAACAAGTTCATGTAGTGAAGAAAGTGCATACCAAATGGCATCCTATTCCCTAAGTAGGTGAGTACTGTTGATGAATGTACTGCACTATACAGGGAATAGGGTTCCATTTGGGGCATAAATAAATGTCTTACAGCTGAATGGCCTTGCAGATCTCCTCAGGGGCCTTGCCCACTTTCCTCAGGGTGATGGCCATGTTCTTCGCCCGGTTGGCATCCAGCAGCGCCACCTTGTTGGGACCCTTCTGGATGATCTTGGTCTTGCTCATGCTCACGTCCAAGGCCGGGCCCTGGGCTTTCGTCTTGAACATCTCCTCAAACTCTTCCACGTTCAGGTCCTGATGGTTGAGAAGATACCAAGCGGTTATGTTGAAATCCTAACCGACAGTCCCATAGTGGGGGGTCCTACATGTGGGTTGAGGTACGGTCGCGTAACAAATGCATGTGTTTTGCTCATGTCTATTTACTTCATTTTTCAGATCAGTCAAACAACTCCCTTAAAATACACATGGCTGCCGTGCATAATTCACGCATGGTTCTGGGAACTGTGTGAGAGTAGTGTAATTGTGTTGGTTGTTGTAGTGGACGCGTCCCGACCTCCAGTATCCTCTCGTCGTCGATCTCATTGAACACTGTGCCGTTGATTTGGTTAGGCTTCAGTGCCACCCAGTTAAACACGGGCATGCGGAACTTGGTCTTGATGGGCTTCTTAATCTTCACGGCTGGATGGGGCACAGAGGAATTAGTCAGCATCTATTAATTCATTAATTCTAATCCCTTTATTTGGCTCTATTTTGGACCTGGGTACTTATGGCTCAGGTCAAAAGTAGTGCACTATATAGGAAACAGGGTGGCAGTCATGATGATCCATGGCTAATCCGTGACTGCTGGTGGTGGTGACACACAGGGGGAGTCTACATCACGAAAATGGTCTAAACCAGACAGACCGACTTCATAAGGACACATTCAAGGTGTCCCACAGTGAGCTCTATAGCAAGGTCTCATGGACTACTGCTAACTCTTCACTGCTAGCCATGGCCACTACAAATGATTTATTTAAGCAAGTATGAATGGGGGGACGCCACATTGAGTTTGCTCTATTACATACATCTACACATGGCCATGTTGTCATCAGTGGAACAGTTGGTGCTGATATAGACTTAGAATACAGCAATGTTGTGTTTATAAGCCCAGGCTGACCGCCTCACCTCAGGTTAACGGACAAGACAGACAAACAGACAGACAATGTGGCAGAGAGATAAAGACACAGATTGGAAAGTGGGACAGCCAGGGCATTCAGGGCTTGATCAAGATTCTCCTATCTCACTCTCATCATTGGCCGGCCAGCTGTGGGCACATCAATGTTTCAGCATGCAACAGACACTACCAAGACAATCACCATCACACAGGCACATAGTACTGTACAGCAGCAGGTGGGAATATGGCATTTTCAGTACATCAAAGTTGTCAAGTAAGACAAACTTGAATTGAATTCTGTCTAGTCATATTATACAGTATTTGACAGGCTAAGGACCAGCACTTCAGCATCCCATAATGATGACAAAAGACTCCTCTGGTCAATGTTATGTATTGTGCTCTAGCCTTTTCCAGGACAGCAGCAGAGAATAACCAATATTTTAGGAGGGTTTGCAAGAGAATTAAAAGAAAATGCATGTCACAACATCCAATTTCATGCTTGGCTAGACTAAAAAAATCCTTTTTAGTCCAGCCAGTTCCTAGGACATAAGCGGTCATGACTTGTGGACCTTCATTCTGTGTGTGTGTGTGTGTGTGTGTGTGTGTGTGTGTGTATGTGTCTGGACTGTCTTCAAATTTAAGATGAGACTAAAAATACCATTTCCAAAATGGGGAAAGGGAGGAAGTGTGAAAAACAAACACATGACAGAGAAAACCTACAGAACAGTTTGATGGGTCCCTCTGGTTGGCAGAGCAAAGAAAAAAGCATCCAGAGAAATTATTAAGAACAAAGGAATGACGTAAAGGAAAGAGAGAGATTTGTCACAAAATACATCCCTACTGGACCACAAACTAAACCATTCATGTACGGTCCAAACAACCTTTAAAATTTAAGTGTACTATTGCAATTTCTACCAAACCAATATTTGGAGGAGCCGACTGCTGTGATGCAGGCATTGGCTTACTTAGTTGGGTTGTTTCCTTAAATAACTGCCAGTTTCTTTATGCTGGGTGACCAGAGAACTGGAGAACTGGAGACGTGGCTTAGTAAAGGCATTTTCAACCACTTTCAACCACCCGTGAGAGTAAATATCACTCTGGTTCATCTATTTTGTTCCATTGTTGTCACTTGTACGGTATGTTAAGATTGATTACTGGCTTTAATGACGTTTACACAAGAGTAAGAATCCAGCAAGTATGTCTGGATATGTAAATAATAATGTTATGAAATGTATATGGGGATAAGCAATTTGCAACAATATTCAATTTAAATTTTTATTTTCAGTTTATAAAACTTACGATAACTCAAATTACATTTACTGTCCTTGGTGGCCGAGGGGACGAATCTGAATGCCCTGTCCTTAATCGGCCCCTCCATAAAAACAACCAATGGAAGACTTAAAAAAAAAAAAACATGTTGTTTTTTGCCCTGTTCTTTCTTGAGTTCTGAGAACTTCGAGCAGATTAGTTTCATTTTTATCAACAGTCATATATTCATACTGAAATGTCTAATTCTGTAATGGTGCTGTTGCCACAATGTCACACTGCATTCCTGTTGTAACTGGTTAAAGGCTGCGGAGTGACTAGTTGAGGAGGAGACCGGTCACTGAGGCACCCAAGACAGCCCATTCCCCAGACAACCCTGAACAGGAAATCAAACAGCTTGAAATAAACTATGAGTAAAGAGCATCAGACACACTCACTGTCATCTGCTGACAGGCTCATGCTCTACAACTGTCTGTCTCACACCTACACACGCAAAGACTGCTCAGTTGATGAGGTCATTTATTGTAGGCTTAGATAAAAAAAATCAGAAGAATAGGAAAGCACTTGTTGTATGCCTTTATGACGGAGTCTTTATGATGAGGGCTGGGAAAATCCTCCAGATTGCAATGCTTGATAATGACGGTTTGTAAAGACACCCAAAAGAGTTTAGTCACTGAGCTGGCTGATAACCATCACCCTACATGAACAGAAACCCAGCTTATCATAAAAACAGCTTTGATGGGTTCACAGGTAAAGGTGTGTTTCGTACACAGAGGGCATCCCAAATGGCACCCTATTTCTTAGGCAGTTGCACTCATTTTCACTGGAGGTACAGAGGGCACGGGGTGCTGCTTGGGATGCGTCCACAGTCTCAGACGCAGGTGGCGTCTGGGTGGGCTGATCTTACCCGCTAATCCTGAGTTGAAGATGACGGTGGGGGATCCGCAGCCGGGAAGTGGGGGGGCCATAGGGGGTGGAGGAGGGGGCAGGGGGACGGACAGCTCCATGGGGCCGGAGGGCGGCGGGGGAGGAGGAGGCGGAGGAGGCGGAGGGGGAGGTGCGGCGGGGCCAGCGAGTGGTCCATTTGGCACTGGAAGAGATGGAGAGAAATTGAGGTTCAAATTGAAAACAAGCAGTTGCAGAGAGAAAGAGCGAGAGAGAGAGAAAGAGAGAGAGAGAGAGAGAGAGAGAGGAATAGAGAGTGAAAGATAGCGTGGAATTGTGATGACAGCAGGAAAACTCTCGCTGCTCCTCTGGGGTGCTGCTGTGCTCCCTGGTCTCCTCTCAGATGGTTTCTCCCCAGCTCTGTTTGTCACAACTCAAATATAAGATCTGGATAAGCTTGGGCAAAAGGCATACTTCAAAACACCACTGGACGAAATTAAAGGGCCTGCTGTGAAACTAGCAACTAGCAATCCAGACTGTTTAGCTACCGTCTCGGGATAAACATAAGACTAAGCCTAAACTCTGAATTCCACCTACCGGTTCCGGACACAGGTGGTGGGGGAGGGGGGGGGGGCCCATTCGACCCCCCGTTATAGATCCCCGACACGCCCTCCATTCCGGCCACCAGCGGGCCCCCGGGGGCGGGAGGCGAGGGCAGAATGGAGATGTCCCCGTCGCTCTTCTTCTGGATCTTGATAGTGCCTTGTTTCTCCAACTCGTGGATCTTCTTTTCCAGGTGGCACTGCCTCTGGATGGCATCATCCTTCTCCTTCACCAGCCGTCGCAGCGTGTGCACCTGCGAGCTGGCATCCTTGTACACTTCCTGGGGTGGGGGCACCAAATGTTAGTTACATGACTAAACAATCATCTCTCTTTGTAAGGACAAAATGTAATCTTTGACACCACCGTAATGAATAATAGGACCTTGATGCTTTTGACATTATCAAAAAGGTCCAATACAGACGTCTTTGTCTCAATATTGAATAATTTCAGGGAACATTAATGTGATTGTTCTCAGGTCAAATAATCAGAAATGTAAATCTTGGCTTCTTAGCAAAAGGCCATTCAAACTGCATGACTTTGCTAGAACAGACTGGGAGCAAGGACTGAGCTATAACACATTTTCCACTTGGTGATTCAATTAAATATCCAAGATTAAATAAACCCAGTAATTAAATGGAAACAAGGTCCAGTGGACATTTTAACTCCACTTTTAACACAACCCCTTCAAATTGGAAAGGTGAGAGGGACTGACACATTGAGCACTAAAAGGCCAAAACTCCATCCCAGAAAAAATAGGCTGACATTTCAGGTGGTCTTTTCAAACCGCTCTTACATTCAAAGGGCATAATGATTATTTTCAAAATGTCACAGTACTATTTCAGCCTCATAGTGGAAATAAACATATAACGCAAACAAATCCAGTTAATAGATTAAGGTGTTTATAGATTAAGGTGTACGTGAGGGAGAACAGAGAATTAAGAGGATGTGAAGTCTCACCCTGATGGAGTCTAGCTCCTTGTTGCGTGCCATCAGCTGTTTCTCCAGCTCCACGATCTTGGACATGGCCTCATTCTCTGTGTCCTGCAGCTTCTCTGTCATCTAGGAGATCAAAGGTCAAGGGTCAGATGAAAGAGGGTAACGGGAAAAATGCAGCAATATAACGATATGCCTTGCTTAACGATATCATGGTGAACGATCATTTCCTCACACATTTCCACAGTGTTTACAATGCTTAATTTATACCATCGCAGTTAAGATTAGACCGATGGCTATTACAAAAATGGCTGTTATTTGTGCCTGTCTTTAATTTTGTGTGTAGTGTCGCCATGCTACAGGGATATGTCTGGGCATTAGCCATTAAAACATTCATGTCAAATTGTTTGGATCTGTTAGATGTGTGTGAACATCAAGAAGCAGACCTTTGAACATGTAAGTGGCTAGGCTAGGAGGTCCATTGACCCTTTGTGATGTGTTGCCTAGTGCAGTGTGTGTGTGTGTGTGTGTGTGTGTGTGTGTGTAACACAGGACTGATCTAAAGGGCCTTTGAGAAAGAGAGAGAGGGCAGGGCGAGGGAGGGGGATGTGATGTAAAGCCAGTGAGACAGCCCTTTAAAGTCACTGTAAATGTTGTCTTTAACAGTGCGTTACAGTGCCACATGCTGACATCTGCACTGGATTGTAATCATTATGTCAAAACAGATGAAGTACAAGCACTTCACAGGAGCAGGCAGGACACAACGACCTGAACTGACCTGACCTGAAGTGAAACAGATGGCTGCATTTCACTTCTGGGTAACCAAGACTGTTAAATCGGTGATTGAGTCACGGCGGAGAGGTAGTGATGGGTCAAGAGTTCAGTCTATGGTTTGGAGTGTCAACCAGAAGTTAGTGGGTACAGTCCGACGGTGTCCCCTATTCTCCATTTAGTGCACTACATTTGACTGTGGCCCATAGGGCTCTAGTCAAAAGAAGTGCACTGTAAATAGGATAGGGTACGGTTCAGGATGCAGACGGAGTAGGTGTGCGGGGTGCATGTGGTTGTGGTTCTCCTAACATGTGACATGTTCTCCTCCAGCTCCTCCACGCGTTCCAGTGCTGCATTCTTGGTCTCGGCGTCCTCCAGCAGCGCGCCCACGTCGAATACGTTGTCCAGGTACGCCTGGATCTGCACCTGCAGCTTGTCACTCTCAGTGTGTTTCAGTTTCTATGGACACACAAACACATCACCATTACAGGAGGATAACACTGCAAACACATCACCATTACAGGAGGATAACACTGCAAACACATTACCATTACAGGAGGAAAAAACTTCAAACACTACCATTACAGGAGGATAAAACTGCAAACACATTACCATTCCAGGAGGATAACATTTGCAACCACCACTACCCAGAATGTTCATCCAAAACAAACAGATGGCCAGACACACAGACAGCCAGTCAGAAGGACATGAAAGAGGATGGATAGGACGGACTCACTGAACACAGGGTCACATCTCAAAGACAGGATGATTTCAGCCAGTCAACACCAGTGAGTGTTTGTATTTGCATCTCAACAAACAGTATTGTCCGTGATATATAGCATGGCTGGGGTCAACTCCACAATTCAGTCCATTAAGTAAACAGACATTGAAACAACCTCCATAACAGACCCAAAATAACAGGTTACTTACATCCAAGTAGTCGTCCAGACAGAGCTTGGTGAAGTCGTACTGTAGGTGAACCCTGAAGTTCATGTCTTCTACTGAGTGGACCACGATGTTGATGAACTGCATACATGCCACCTTCAGGGACCAGCAAGCAGAACAGCTGGTCAGAGATGTCATACAGCGACACCCAATATGCCTTTACATGGGACATGTCCTGCATCCATACCGGGCCCTCAAAAGGGAAGTTCAAAAGGAATAGGGCGCCAATGGGGAGTGAACGTGTGCAAACAAGCATGAGTATGTATGTAAATGAGGCTGCATTCATTATGCCAAATGGACTGATGAACCAAGTCACTTCTGCTGGTATCCCAGACTGCACCCACACTGATCTGGTTAAAAGTAGTGGAATACACAGACACATCACTGATCTATGTACATAAGTGGAACCCACGGAGTCAAAGCATTCCTGTCACCATGCTAATACTAGCTTTATGGACTTCCTTAAGGAGCTTGGAGTCAACTGGGTGAGAGAGCCCCGTCTGACAAATCTGTTTGCTTTCGGGCGAACCAAATGGCTTAGTGGACTTGTGACTTATGACACACAAGGACTATTCAAACATGCATGGCATCTGGCTGAGCTCTCGTACACACACAACAAGCACAGACCATGGGGCAGACTTGAAGTTAAGTCTGTTTGACACATTGAAGAAAGAATAAATCTGGGTCACACCACACAAACTGCTGTCTCATCTATTTCCACTAATACATACTGGCAGGGTATTTAGGAACCAATACAACTGAGTTTGTACGACAAACATAGTGTGTGCTTGGCTTGAAATATTAATGAATGAATTGGTTACGAAGTGATTTTGAGGAATATGATTTAGCCTAACAAGTACTAGCTAGTCCAGTGAAAATGCTGTTTACCATGAAGTCAATGTTGTTGTCCATGTCCTTAAAGTGCTCCATCAGCTTCTCAAACCTCTGGGCCTCAGCACACACCTGCAAGAAAATGTTTCCATCAATCATTTACCTTTTACCACCTTGTCAATAGCCAATAATAAAGCACCCTATTCTCTCAGGGCTACTGTCAAAAGTAGTGCACTTCTGTGTGGAGCCATGGTCTTCCCTCCATGCATGGTCTTCCCTCCAAGCCGGAGAACAGGGTTCAATTCCTGTCTCCTCCCTTCACCTTTGTGTCTCAACTTTACCTGTCTCTTTCTGGTCCTTCCTGATTCCAAAAAAATAACCTCTTTTTAACAATAAAAATAATTAAGGAGAGTGATTTTCCACCTTACAGAAAAAAAAGTAGTGCACTTCATAGGGAATAGCAGGCTATTTGGGATGCCTTCCCTTTGCAATGCTGGACTGTGTAAAAATGCAGCATTAGATATTATAATCTCTGCTTTGTATAAAATCTACCCTTATACAGTTTCCTCACTCTTTCCCATCACTCTCCCACCACTCCAATTCTCTCCCACCACTCCAACTCTCTCCCTTCACTCCCAACTCTTTCCCTTCACTCCCAACTCTCTCCCTTCACTTCCAACTCTCTCTCACCACTCCAACTCTCTCCCTTCACTCCCAACTCTCTCCCATCACTCCAACTCTCACCCATTACTTCAACTCTCTCCCATTACTCCAACTCTCTCCCTTCACTCCCAACTCTCTCCCTTCACTCCAACTCTCTCCCATCACTCCAACTCTCTCCCTTTACACCAACACTCCAACTCACTCCCTTCAGTCCAACTCACTCCCATTACTCCAACTCTCCAACTCTCTCCATCTCTCTCAACTCTACAACTCTCGCCCATCTCTCCAATTCTTTCCCATCACATATCAGATGAAATAGCATTGTGACGTCTTCCTCCATATCATACCTCCTTGAAGTTGTCAAACGCAGAGAGAATGATTTCGTGTCCCCCTCTCACGAGACACACTGCGGCCAGTAGCTCCAACACCAGAGCTTTGGTTCTGAGAGGGGAGAAATGAGACAGAGCAGTGATTGGTTAAGCTGGACTGATGTTGGTGCTAATACCAACCATGTTGGACACCCAGAGAGAAAAGGTAACATTACGTTTGCGTTTCAAGACTGCACCCTATTCCCTTCATAGCACTCTACTTTTGAAAAGAAATCCAGGGTCACTGGTAAATGGTAATACAGTATGAGGGGGATAGAGATCCACCCAAGGTTACATCAGGTCTACCTCATATTCCTGGATCCAAAATGTCAACAGAACAGACATCATCAATTCAATGGAATTATATGGTAAGTAGGTCCGTGGATCTAATCCAGGGGATTAAATGCAAGACATTACAGAGTGAATCACTCAGCAGTAATCCCTGCGACTGGTAACCTGCAACATTAGCTCATTCACCCTGACTTACTCTGCTCTGTTGTTAAATAGTGTTGTATTCCATTGTAATCCTAGAGGAATTCTTAAACTGCATCAAAGATTACAGGAGGGGACGAATGATTTGGCGCAGCTCATCCCCGGCACCGACACGCACACCCTGCGCTGAACACACCCTAAACACACCCAATGCTGAAGCAGACGCAGACGCGCGAACACCCATGCACGCGCTTCAGTAAACAAACGCCAGAGGCCTGTACGAGGGACTCCTCCATGTGCCAAGAGTCCCGAGCAGCTGCCAGTGTTTTCCTGGGGTGCCCAGCGGTGCCCTCATCTGCCCGCCGTCCTGGTCAATGGCACAGGCTTCACACACAGTCTGGACAGGGTGCAGAAAGTGTAGGTGCACTGGCACTCATAGTGGTGAACAGAGCTTGGACAGCAATAAGCGGAGGAAAGGGGCTGTACTCACAAAGCCACTCAGGGTGTTGACCTAGGTTTTGTCTTTAAGATCATCATTCATATTATTATAAGGACCGAAAGAGACCTAATCCAAGATCAGGACTAAGAACTAGAGGAGCTGTTTAAACAGAGACAGTGGAGGTTCTGACCATCAAAGGCTTACCTTGGATTTTTATTGTTGAGACTAAGTGCAATTTCATTGACAGCATGCGGGTGGGACATCACCATGTTGAAGCCATACTGGGTGATCAGCGGTCAATGGGACGAGAGAGAAAGAGGAGTGAGAGAGGGAGACCGCTTGTTAAAATACAGAGAGCAACTCTTGTAACAAAAAAGGGAACACTGAGAAATGATGTGTCGGCTGAAGACATGTCAAACGGCAAATTGAATTTGACAGAGGATAGGGGTGTTTGGGCAGGCACATTTCTGCCCTCCATTCTATGGCTGCGTCCACACAGTACACAGCTGTTGAGGGGAAAAGGGTGACATTTGGGACAGCCATATGAATGGGGTTAGCATGAAGACTGTAGGATGCTCTCACCTGGTAGTTCATGATAGCCCGCAGGCACATGATGCAGACATGAACATCGTCCTTCTTACATACCAGCCGGGAGTTCTTCAGAGTTCTCCGGCTCGGCAGCGTGTTGCAACTGAAACATACGTGTGTGGGGGGGAGTGGGGGGGGGGGGTTCTACAGTTTGAACCTGCAACAACACTCATGGCTTGGTAAACAAGAAGACATGCCGTCTGTGAAGTGTCACAGCCCACAGCGCTTTTTCCTGTCAGACATTCCTTTATAAGCAAACATTAACGTCCATGGCACGTTACATGGACACACAAAGAGCTGTGTAAACCAGCCTCACCCGGAGGCCAGAGGGACGGCTGGAAGGTTGTTTTAATTGAACCATCCCGCACAAAGATATCACTAACGGCTGGTACAATGGCAGCAGTTCATTTGCATGCACGGCAGTGATCGCTCTGCCTTTGTCAAGACAGGACGGCAGAGAGGCTTTTCTTCTGACACCTTCCTTGCAATGAAAGGACAGTGCTTGAGTAGCACACTACAGTTGCGTGTGTGAGTGTGTGAGAGAGCAAATGTGAGGCAAGTGTATGTGTGTGTGTGTTTGCACGCTACTGAACTTAGTCTAGCAGAGGTCAGCCCAGCCGGGGACGTACGACAGGTTATTTCCAGCTCTGTGTGTCACAAGGCTCTCTCTAACAGCCTTGGTTCTGGGAAAAGGTGTCTTCAGGCTTCTGATGAACACATACAAACATACACACACACACACACACACGCTGATTCATGTCAGCACTTCTGCCTTAAGGCTTTGACTTTAAGGTCCTGGTAGGGGCGGATTGTGTGCGTGTGTGTGTGTGTGGGTGTGTGTGTGTGTGACTAAGCTCTGATAAGAATTTGAAGTGGGGGAAAATAGGGACAGATTAACACAGTCACTGTAGTAAGTTGTCTAACCAATCTGAAGCGGTGGCTGATTGGCCTTCATGGGCTGAGTTACAATGTTTGTGGGTAGTAGGTAAAGTAGCAACAAAACCGTGTGTGTTTCTCTACGTGTGACCGTGTGTGTGTCTCTACGTGTGACCGTGTGTGTGTCTCTACATGTGACCGTGTGTGTGTCTCTACGTGTGGCCCTGTGTGTGTGTGTGTCTCTACGTGTGACCATGTGCGTGTCTCTTCGTGTGACTATGTGTGTGTGTCTTTATGTGTGACCGTGTGTGTGTGTCTCTACGTGTAACCGTGTGTGTGTTTACCTATGCTCTTTGTTCCATTTAGGTGAATGCTTACACAGAACGAAACAGATTTCCTCACATGATTACACACGCCCTCATGAGACGGTGACACAACGGGAACACCGCCTCACACACAGCCAGGAACAGAAGACGGCATTCTTTAAGAGTTATTGTCTTATTTCCCCTCGTTACAAAACATGATATTCAAGCATTCAAGCCTTCCAGCCACCAGGCATCATTGTGAGAATGGCACACATTCAAAGGAAAGTGACATAAGGCGACTGTTTATGTTCCAAGTGGCACCACATTCCCTTTATAAGTGTACTCATTTTATAGGACCTAGTTTAAAACTGGGGCACCAAATAGGAAATAGGCTTCCGTTTGGGACGCGGATCATGTTTCTTGTACACAGAGGAGATGATGTGTGCTGACAGGACTATGAGTAAAAAGAGAAAGTAATTCTCCCCGATGCAGTGCAGGCATGGAAGACTTGTTTTGACAGGCCGACATGTGTACCAAAAGATGCTTCATGGCCTCCAAGCTATGTTTCCATGGGTGTTATTTCAACACCAGTCTCTCATGGACATATTTTCAAACAGGAAATTACGCATCATTCTTTGCTTACACAGCCAGATCATTTTAATTGTACTTATTTCACCACTAAGTTTGATCCCCTAATGCAGGGATTCTCAACTCCGAGCCTGGGCACCCAGACTACTGCTTGGTTTCTATTATACCCGATAGTTAATTGCATTCACCTGGTGTCCCAGGTCTAAATACGTCAATATTTAGAGGGCTAGAATGAAACCCAGCAGTACTTTGGGTCCCGAGGTCTGGATTGTAGGACCACTGCCCTAATGGAACCTTATTCTCAGTATAGTTCACTACTTTCTGTAAGGCTTAGGTCTGAAGTACTGCAATATAATGGGAATAAAGGAGCCATTTGGGACATAAAAAATGATACTTTAGATCACATCTCGCTACATCACAAGAAAACTAGAAACACAACTATTACAGTACAACATTCTAGCCTAAGGATGTCCAGGGAGGTATGAGGGGGAACATTAGACATACCATCGTCCTTGCGAACACTTCGGGCATTTCAAAGAGCTCGGCGTCCTTCAAGTGTGCAGTGAGGTTTTAAGAAAAAGCACATACAGTTTTTAAGATGACATCAGAAATGTGACAACCTGTCCGGCCAAACAAGAGACCTGCCAACGCTGAATCATTTTTAGGAGCAGCACTTCAGAGTGACAGCACGCCGAGCCTCGGACCCCACAAAGACTTGTGTCATTTTCAGCCTTGTAATGATGTTGTCAGAAGGCTGCGTAAGGGGGAATTATAGTATGCTATAGACTGTTATAACTTATTGGTAACTGGCTGCTCTTCAACAACTCAAATGTTTTACCCTAGGGCCAAAGGTTTTATGACAAGATGTTGCTGATGTAGGCCCAAGGTTGGATAGGAGGAGGTCCAGAGGGCATAAGTAAATAAAAAATACATAAAAACATGAAAATATAAATACACCTACATTATTTCATACAATTTAGCCATATTTGGATCCTGAATACATTGTGAGGTGGTCTTACTCCACCCTCCACACCCTCAAATGTTTCTAGGAGTACTGATTATACAGTAGTAGTCTTCATGTGGATAACATAGTGGACATTGACACTGGCTTCTTCACTTATTTTTTTCCAGAATAATTTTGTATGTATTATATGTTATACTATATTAGTTTGTTTCAAATCTCCATCCCAAACATAATTCATCATTTGTCCTTCTCCATCCCTAACATAATCCATCATTCGTCCTTCTCCATCCCTAACATAATCCATTATTCGTCCTTCTCCATCCCTAACATATTCCATCATTTGTCCTTCTCCATCCCTAACATATTCCATCATTTGTCCTTCTCCATCCCTAACATAATACATAATTCGTCATTCATCCTTCTCAGTCACCATAAGAGGTGGAACCACAGGTCAAAGATTAATGTGGTCGAGAAGAAACACATTCTGGTGCCCGTAGTTATTCCTGATCTTGTAACCAATCCAGGTAAAACTCTGGACCTTATACAGTACACAGTTGTTTTAAAATTGTTTAATATGGGCTACGATGAAAGCAGAGTATATGGTTAAAAAACGTCGCTGTTTTTTTCTGGCCTTTTAGGATGACATCCTGCCAAACTGGAGTAACCTTACTCCATGCAGGCTGTCATGTGTCTTTTACTGAGGAGAGACTACCATCTGACCACTCTTCCATGAAGACCTGATTGGTAGTGCTGCAGAGATGGTTGTCATTCTGGAAGTTTTTCCCATCTCCACACAGGAACTCTGGAGCTCTGTCAGAGTGACCATCGGGTTCTTTGTCACCTCCCTGACCAAGGCCTTTCTCCCCTGATTGCTCGGTTTGGCCTGGCGGACAGATTTTGGATGAGTGTTGGTAGTTCTGAAGTTCTTTCATTTAAGAATGTTGAAGGCCACTGAATCTTGGGTACAAGGACTTGAATAGTTTAAAATGATACCAGGATACTTTAAACCTCAACTGTGTAAATACTACGCAAAATGCATACAGGTTGGCAGGTCTGTCACAGGAATTCTCTTTGAGGGATAATATTTTTCCTTTGAAGTTGGAAATATAAACACTGATACCACTACAGGTGCTGGTCATATAATTAGAATATCATCAAAAAGTTGATTTATTTCAGTAATTACATTCAAAAAGTGAAACTTGCATATTATATTCATTCATTACACACAGACTGATATATTTCAAATGTTTATTTCATTTAATTGTAATGATTAAAACTGGCAACTAATGAAAATCCCAAATTCAGTATCTCAGAAAATTAGAATATTACTTAAGACCAATACAAAAAAAGGATTTTTAGAAATGTTGGCCAACTGAAAAGTATGAACATGAAAAGTATGAGCATGTACAGCACTCAGTACTTAGTTGGGGCTCCTTTTGCCTGAATTACTGCAGCAATGCGGCGTGGCATGGAGTCGATCAGTCTGTGGCACCGCTCAGGTGTCCAGTCCTTTTTGTCTTTAGCCCAGGCGAGACGCTTCTGACGCTGTGTCTTGTTCAGGAGTGGCTTGACACAAGGAATGCGTCAGCTGAAACCCATGTCTTGCATACGTCTGTGCGTGGTGGTTCTTGAAGCACTGACTCCAGCTGCAGTCCACTCTTTGTGACTCTCCCCCACATTTTTGAATGAGTTTTGTTTCACAATCCTCTCCAGGGTGCGGTTATCCCTATTGCTTCTACCACATCTTTTCCTTCCCTTCGCCTCTCTATTAATGTGCTTGGACACAGAGCTCTGTGAACAGCCAGCCTCTTTAGCAATGACCTTTTGTGTCTTGCCCTCCTTGTGCAAGGTGTCAATGGTTGTCTTTTGGACAGCTGTCAAGTCAGCAGTCTTCCCCATGATTGTGTAGCCTACAGAACTAGACTGAGAGAC
>JACXGI010002686.1:0-11763 GCA_016801175.1 Esox masquinongy | reverse complement strand
CACCGTGATTACAGAGAATACGCATCCAATGAACAGAAGGACACACAGCCAGTCCTTGAGAAGTACTACAATAATCACAGACACGGGACAGCCTTGTAGGAAGTCAAGGTCCCATTCAGTGGACACCAACCCTACTAAAAATGAACCAGGACAGGTCCAATAAAGAAGTAGTGCCCTATAAAGAAAATAAGGCGTCAACCCACCAAAGGTGTGGAGGTGTCACGACCTGAAACAGACGTGTGGTAACCATGACCACAGGATGATAACAACGGTTTCATTCAGATCCTGACAATGTAACTTGTCAGCAGTTGCACAGTGTGAAAACAACATGGCCACTGGATGCCTGCTTCTCTGAAAAAAAGGACTGATTGTGATACAACCTATTAATCAAGTGTTTTGTTCGGTCTGCACCCCCACCCACATGCTTCTGGGCCCTTGAGCAAGGCACTTAACGGTAAGCAGCTCTCAATAAGAGCGTCTGCTAAATAAATCCATCTGTCCCTCTTTCCCTTCCCTCCCTCCCTTTCTGGAAAAATATAATGCTTTAATATCGAATCTAGATTAGGTTGATCATTAATATAATCTAGTTGAACGGCAGAAGGTCACCAAAACAAGACACAAATGAAAAGATCCACTTAAACAATGCTTCCTCTCCCCTCCCTGGTTATGTTGTGATAGACAGATCTTGTCCTCTGAGTATCTTGTTTAGAATTGTGGTTCAGTGTATGTGTGTGTGTGTGTGTGTGTGTGTGTGTGTGTGATAAATGTGTGCGTGTTTTGTTTGCATGTGTGTGAAGAAGAGGGAGAGAGCGCATGTTGTTAGGACTGTGAGATCCTGTGACTGTTGTTGTGTAAGGGTGTTTTTTTACACTAGGTTCCTTTGGGTCAACCTTAGTGAACACATTGTGGTTCGATAAAAACTGAGTGCATAGTTGGCTGGTACGTGACTTGTGGTTTGGTCTACATTCTGTTTTTGCCTCACAAATGGAGCCATGCTCCCTATGTAGTGCACTACTTTGACCTGAGCCCATGTAGGGACGCAGCCTACAATGCATTTGGAAACTATTCAGACCCCCTTGACTTTTTCCTTGACTGGCTGGGCCACTCGTGGGCATTCACAGACTTTTTACAAAGCCACTCCTGTGTGGTCTTGCCTGTGTGTTAGGGTAATTGTCCTGTTGAGAAGTGAACCTTTGCACCAGTCTGAGGACCGGAGATCTCCGGAGCAGGTTTCCATCAAGCATCTGAGTGTGCTTTGTTCTTTTCCATCTTTATCTCAATCCTGTTTAGTCTCCCAGTCCCTGCCTCTGAAAAACATCCCCACAGCATTATGCTGCCACCACCATGCTTCATCGTAGGGATGGTATTGCCCAGGTGATGAGCGGTTCCTAGTTCCTTCCAGATGTGATGCTTGACATTCAGGACAGAGTTCAATCTTGGTTTCTTCAGACCAGGGATGTTCCTTTTGGCAAACTCCAAGCAGGCTGACATGTGCAAAAGATACTGAGGTGTGGCTTCTGTCTGACCACTTTACCATAAAGGCCAGATTGGCGGAGTACTGCAGAGATGGGGTACCGTTAGGAAGGTTCTCCCATCTCCAGACAGGATCTCTGGGGCTCTATCAGACTGACCTTCAGGTTCTTGGTCACCTCCCTGACCAAGGACCTTCTCCCCGATTGCTCAGTTTGTCCCGGCGGCCAGCTCTAGGAAGAGTGTTGTTAGTTTAAAGTTCTTCCATTTAAGAATGATGGAGGCCACTGTGTTCTAGGGGATGTTCAATGCTATAGAATTATTTTGGTAGACTTCCACAGATCTGTGCCTGGATAGTATCCTGTATCTGAGCTAAAAAAAACAATTCCTTTGACCTCATGACTTGGTTTTTGCTTTGACATGCACTGTCAACTGTGAGATCTTATTAATACAGGTGTGTGATTTCCAAATCATGGCCAATCAATTGAATTTACTAGAGGTGGATTCCAATCAATTTGTAGAAGGATCTAAAGGATGATCAACGGAAACAGGATGAACCTGAGCTTAATTTTGAGTGTCATAGCAAAGGGTCTGAATATTTCTGTTTCCTTTTGTTTTATAAATTTGCAAAAAATTCCAAAAACTGTTTGGGTTTTTGTCATTATGGGGTACTGTATGTAGATTGATGATGAAAAAAATCTAAGGCAATAACATAACATTTGGAACAGTTGAAGGGGTCTGAAGACTTTCCGAATGCACTAATATTTAACAAACCAAACACAATGGAAAATTTGAGGGCAACTGCTGGCATTAAACTCGATGGTGTGTCAGAACTGTTTTTGCCATTTTCACAACCAAAATAGACAAGCACCGTGTAGGCGTTGGCTGGGTTATGATGAATAAATAAGTTGTAGCTTTGTTGAGACTTGAACCCTAACTGGCCAATCAGAACATGCCCCATGGCTAAATATTGTGGTTGCTTCATGTTGTTTATCCACAATCTTTGCTGTGTGATTGTCTCAATCCAAATCCAATTCTTTATAGTTTGTTAAATAGCATACAGCAACTTGAATACCATCATTGCTAAATACTTTAGCTTGAATTTGTTTGCAGTCCATTTTGTTTGAAGTAACTGCACTTGCATCTGAAAATTCATATCAACTGCACCGATGAAGGGGCTAAGACTATTCAAATCCGGTCCTAGAGGAACCAAACACTTCTGATTTTTGCTTCTCCCTAGTAGTTTTTCTGGGTGTCCCAGGTCAGAATCAGTCTCTGATTAGACAGAGAAGATAAAAATCAAAAGGGTTTCAGCCCTACAGGACCGGAGTTGAATAGCCCTGGGCTAACTCTAAATTCTGTAAATTGCACAAAATGTTGTCAATAAAAAATATAAAATCCATTGAAAAAAAGCAATTGATATATTAATATATATATATATTTTTAAATACAACAACAGATTTGTCTAAATACACTTACTGAGCCAGACATTCTCACAATGAAACATTGTAACATGTTTGGTTTTAATCCTGTGAAAAAAATCTGTTTTTTAAAACTAAAATAAAATGTATTTAAAGAATGAAAATGGCAGGATAAAATGGATATGGCACATTGCAGCAAACCAGCCATAGAAGCCTATAGGTCTAGAATGAGTGCTGCATAGAAGGGCATGGAAAACAAGTCATTAGACTATTACAGGAACAGAGTCATTAATAACTTACTACAATGCTACCGAGCTAATGTTTCCCAGTAATACAGCCTCAATAAAAAGGGAATGTCTCATCACGATTTCGCTGTTCTGAAACAGAATCGTTTTATAAACCTTTGGTGATAAAGATTTATTTCTAAGCTGTCTCAGGAGCCAAACCATTTTATTCGGTCAATGCATTGGGCTGGAAATAAAGAACAATCCTTCATTAAGAGGAGAGACCAGATTTGTTTTTTTTATGAAATGAAACGAAATAGGGGAAAAAAAGTCTGCATCTTGTTCCACATGTATATGTCTAATGCAGGTCCATATTGGCTAAGTTAACTCTGCTAAAATTCATACCATAAGCCTGTATGCTAAAACCTGCTCTGGGGGTCTATAATTTCTCTGCCAGCGCTGCCTGAAATTAGCACTTTGGATCATGTTTTTAAGGACACTCCTCAAATATTTCCACCCTGCCCATTTGAGTGTAGACATGATATAAGACAGGTAAATTAACAACCCTCGTGCAACAGTTTGAAAAAAGCAGAGCACTGACTTGACAGTGAAAAAACAGTAGTCAACTGGCTATTAAAGTTTAAAATGCCAACTTGCACTTGACACTTAACGCCTACTGAACATAGAAACCTCTGTCTTCCTGTCATGCCACCAGTCATCTCAAGTCCTATCAATACCTGCTGCTTCCGACAGCACATTAACATGTTTTATTCCCTGATCCTGCCTCATCCTGCCTCCAGCTCCCAGAATGCTACCTGACCTAATTAGGGCCTACCCCCTGGGACCACAGCTTACCTGTGTCCCTAATGATGACCTATATCGTGCACTGACTTAGAACACTGTCCACTCCAGAGAGCCACTTGGGCGGCCTTTTAATTATGACTCACCCAATGTGGTTGGTCCTTAATGAAATTTCCAGTTCTCTCAGGACTTGGGTAGACTCCTGCACCCTCCTCCGGAATTTCTGGAGGGAGAAGAAAGAGTCGGTATGCACATTTCATCACTCTATTTAGGTGGTTTATCTCTAATTTATACAACAAGCACCAACGCTGCCAATACGGCTGTAGAAAACAGAAAAAAACAGAACGTTACGAAAAGGAACAGAATCCAAGAAAACAGCCAACAAGATCCACTAGGAAAGGAGGATCTAAATAGGGACAGTGATGAGGAACACAGGTGAGGGCAATAACAACAAACAGGTGTCCATGTTACAAATGAGAGAGAGGATGTGTTGGATCTAACAAGCAGGGCTAGCCTGCCCCTGCCAGGAGGGGATAGTGCACCCCCCCGTGCCTGATTACTGATATGGTATTTATTGACATTTCATAAAGGTAGCTCCTCTTTATATAATTTTCCTGCATTGAAAAAAGACACCATTCGTTAGATAGGGCTCTACTTTCGGTCGCATGTACATCACAACATAGGGGATAAGGAGGTGTTTGGGACACAGACACAATCAAACTCTCCAAATTGGGCCTGAATTGAGCTGTCAGGCACACACACGCACGCATGGGCGCTTGCACACACACACACACACACACACACACACTGTTACCATGGATACAATTCTAGGAAAGTGTGTGACTGGGGCTGCAGACATGAAGTGACACTAGTATTTGTAGGAAGGGCCCCCTTTTTCTGTTTCTACATCTCTCTCTTTCTACTTCTGCCTTTCTCTCCTTTGCTCTCTCAACCCCTCTCTTCTGCTCCACGTCTCGCTCTCTCTACCCTCTCTACTCCATTCTCTTTCTCAGTCCCGCTCTCTGTTTGCTTTCATCTTCAGACAAAAAAAGCTGCAACTCCAAACAAAGGCCCTGTGGACCGTTGCGCAACAGTTGGAGAACTACGGGGGAAAAAACAGGCGCGAGGGACGGGTCTCGCTAGCTGCGTTCCCAATCGCCGCCCAGTAGAGCCAATGTTGATCACGAGCCTACCGCTTCAGACGCAAAAAAGAACCTCCCTGATGGCAGACAGTGAAATCATTGCATCAGCACAGACAGAAGGGGAGTCTCCCAGTACCCATATTCACCCAGTTTGGCCGGGGTGGAGCGCTCCCGGATGGCTGCGGGAGTCCCAAACGACACCCTATTCCCTACATAGTCCACTGAGCTCTGTTCAAATGTGCGCATGGAATAGGGGGCCATTGTGGACATTGTCTGTGTCTGTCAGGGAGGAAACAAACTGAGCCAGGCCCTGAAAGAGGCGAGAGAAAGAGGGGATGACGAGAGAGGGTGAGAGATGTAAGGAGAGAGAGAGAGGGAGAGAGGGCCAGTATGGGGATGTTGTCACTGCCAGGGCTTTTGTGGACCTCTAGGCCTGTAGTACTGTGCTGGGCGGTGGTGTGTGTGTGTGTGTGTGTGTTTGGCACAAGTAGAGATGAGAAACAGTGTTCTGTTAGGGAGGAGCCCCTTTGTGTGTTTGTGTGAAAAGCTGAGCGGGTGTGAGCGGTACTGCGCAGACTCCCTTACACACACACACACACACACTCACACACACACACACACACTCACACACACACACACACTCACACACACACACACTCACACTCACACACTCACCCTCACACACACCACTCCTCACTAAGTACTACCAGCTGCAGCGCAGATCCACAGAGAACAGGAGAGAGAGAACGGGAGGGGTGGCAGAGATGTGGTGGAGATGGAAACAGAGAAAGACAGAAGAGAAACAGAGAGAGAAAGGGGCGATAGAAATAAAGCAGGGAAAGGGAGCAGAAGAGTGGAGAGAGAGCAGAGGAAACATGAGGAGAAAGAGGCAGCAGAGAGAGAGTGAGAAAAGAGCTGGAGAGAAGAGCTGTGACGATTGGGGAGCAGTGTGCGCTCCGGAGGGGTCATCCTGGAAAGAAATCAATGGCTGATACATTCTTGGGGACTTTTTTTTGGAACGGACCTCTTCCTCCTTGGCTGCCTATTGGCTAAGCCCTGTCTGGAGGAATGCACGGGGTCTGCATATGTAAAGCGGAGGCAGTGACCTCCAGCACCGGCTCTCCACTAAGGCACAAAGTGGCAATTGTTAAAGAAATGGGGGTTGAGCAGGAATGTAAAACCATAACTCTCCCTCTTGTCTCTCTCTCCACTCTTCCTCTCTCCCTTTCCTTTCCCCTTTCTCTCTCAGTCTCTCTCCCTTTGCCCTCTCCCTCTCGTACAGGCTGTTGACCTTCTTGAGGGACATAAGGACTGTTGTGGGACGGTGCTATAGGCACTACTAATCGAGTAGACTCACTCAGGGATATCGAAGAAGTGTTTCATATAGAGCTCTATAATTTCTGCGTTACAGAGGACGCGGTTGGAAACCTGGAATCCAGACATAAGCACGTAATTAAAAAAAAAAATATATATATGTACATTTTTTTTCTATATGAAAATGTAATTACCAACGCATTTTGCCGACTCTATATGTTCCACAAATCTGAAAGAACATTGAGGTCTGCAGGCATTATGTGTTATTACTCAGTGGTTGTGTGGTAGTGTGGAACTAGCCACTCACTGCATAATGTTACTGTTGTGAAAAAGCGCCCTGCCATTGAATCAAACCATCTAAATTAACAGCAGTTTATGTTTATGTTTGGGCAATGCCGGACACAGAGAGGTCACTAGTCCGGTAGGCCAGTCTACCTGCCTACTGGACTAGTTGACTCACCATAACCACGGTCATATCCACGGTGCTAGCGGGATTAGGGTCATGAAATGTCGTTTCCATTAAGGGTGTGTGGGTTGTTGGCGGGTTAAATGTTTCAGTAATCTATGAGAGCTAGAGAACTAAGCCATAGTGTGCCTCTCAAAGTAAGCTACATTTCAGCATTCAGAGCGCGCCTCTCTGACACTCAAACAGTGTGAAGGCCTTGATCTAAACCACTTGAGGCGAACTGTATGTTACAGCAGCATTTTATATATTTGCGGGGTTTAGAGTCGGGTGTGGATTTCCCTTTATCTATATAGTCTGGTGGTTGTGGATGGTTTATTTGGGATTATGGGCCTGTGTGAGTGAAAAAAGACAGCTGACTAGCGAACCAGTACTGCCTAGGGTGATTACAAGGAGGTGTAATATTAAAAATGGAATCACAAAAAAAAACAAAAAACAGATTTGTCCAAAAAACGAAAATGGTTTTAATTGGGCCCCAATCATAGTCCCTCACAACCACGAAACTCACTAAACGGTCCTTACGTTCAGATGTGAGAATAAACATGGCCTGCCAGGTAAAACTGTCCTCAAACCAACAACTGGAGAGCAAAGATGTATTTGAATAAAGGGACAAAGAGATTCCCATCCACGGCCAACAGTTCTAACACAGAACAAGATCACAGTTGTGCCAGCTCTGTTTAAAAACTTTACTTCAGCCATGGTCGTGCTATGTGTTTAGACCCAGAGAGAAAAGGAGAGAGAGTGATAGAGAGAAAGAAGAGAGAGGGAGAGAGTTAAAACTGGCCCAGTCATTATTATTATCTGGGAGCCATCCTCCCATTCAAAATGGCCTCGTCTCAAACAAATCTGCATACTATTTCGCATTTAGAGCACTACTTGGTATAGACCTGTAATCAAATCTAATCAAGTGCACTACTGAGTGAGTAGGGCATCATCTGGGATGGAGCCTTAGTGGGTTTCTCGGACGATGCAGGAACAGGACTGGCAGATGAAAGCTCCTCCACAGGAAGAGAAGATTAGGAGGACAAACACTGGAGAGAGAATGAGGACAACAGAGGAGACAGGAGAAGCAAGGGGAGAGAAGAGAGGAGAGATGAGGCGAAGAGAGGAGATCAGAAGCAAGGGGAGATGAGAAGGGTGGATGCGAAGTAGTGATATTATAGTCAGTTGTACAGTAAGACAATGAGGAGTGTCTTGCGGGACAGGCCAAGTTTGGCCTGAAATCCTTTTAACCAGGGTAACGGGTTCAATAACGATATGAGGATTTACGAAATGCATGACATTTCTAAGTGGGCTGATGCACTAAATAAATCAATGTAGATCGGCAGTAGTTAGCCCAACGCAGCTACGCTGGGAGAGGGTGTGGGCGTGGCTGGTATTCTATTTCCTGAGCAGGCATCGCATCCATCAACGATACAGATCTACTCTCTCGCTCTCTTCACCTCGTGCAAATGTTGCGCATCGTGTCGCCCTGACATTATTAATAAAATCACATGATCTCTCTTTGATTCTAGTCAGTCAGGGTAATTCAATTGCCTGGACTAATTTCATGATATTCACTGGGCTAATTTGTTTTCATCACAAAAAGCCATATCTATGGCCGCAGACCAAATGGCAGCTCATTCCACATACACCCCCATGAGCCCTGTTAACAGGTAGTGCACTCAGAACAGAGGGTTAAATTGGGGAGGGTTAAATTGGGGTCAGCCATCTCCCTCTGAGAGCCGCAGCTCTTCCTTCTGGCACAGCCTGCTAACTGGCTGTCTCTAGTTCCGGAACGGTGTGCACGGATGAATACAACATGTTGAGCTGAAGAGGGAAAAGCTGACGGAGTGGAACAGTTGGACGGGAATGTCAACACTTTCTCTCTCACCTTCCTGGTGACTGCCGGGTCCAGATAACCCCTCAGCTTCTGGATGTACGTGTGAGGGGGGTTTTTCACTTGGAATCGTTCCTGTGAGCCGTTGTGAGAGAGAGAGAGGGAGAACAAAAAGTCATTAGAGCACTTTCACCCACACTCTTCAGGTTCTCAGCTAACTGTGTTGGCACCGCATTACATTTGACTTGCTGACAATTGGGTTTAGCAGCATTTACGAGCCTAGCTACTGTGCTGAACCACATCGATGTTGTTGTTTTGTATGTACACGCAATCGAATCAATAGGCACAGGACCATTACTCCCAGCCTGTCCACCATCATAGAGTCCTTTTGATTCGCTTGCCTCAATGTGAGACCGCCCAGTGGTTAAACGGCCTTCCTGTGGTGCCGAGCCGTGTTCTAGTGGTAGCACTCCTGGCTCTACGCACGGAGGCGCCGCCCGTCGGAGTCCAGGGTTTAATACCCGTCTCCACCCCGAAGTCTTTTCAACTGCCTCCCTATGATTCCCACTTCCAATAAGTAAGGAAAGGGAATGGAAAAGAACAACAATCTTTCTGCAGTGAAGTGGAGACCGAATACAAGAGTGGGTGATCTTGACACTTATACCCCTGTTCATATTAAAACTGGATCGACTATCAATCAACGAGCTGTAAAGAACCCGGGAGGAGCTGGGAAACTGTCTGAATGACTCAACCCCTCTAGAGTCCTGGTCATGGTCAAAAGTAGTGGCTGTCCACAGAAAACTCTAGCTGCAGGTCGCCGTTAGCCGCTGCACAGGTTGCGTGTTGTGTCAGAAAGATAGCCTCCTCTGTTGTCATGAAGTGACACAAAACAAACCCAGACAGTCTCACTTCTCTCTGTGGCCCACAGGGCTGAATCCCGAAGAGCACCCCCTTCCTTTCTAGTCGCATTACATTTGACCTGAGTCCATCTAGATCTGATCAAAAAGTAGCGAACTAGGAAGGAAATAGTCCATTTTTCGATACGGCCTAAGAGTACAGCTCTGTATATGGGAATAGGCTGCCATTTGTGACAGGACCAGTGCGTTTTGTGCTTCCCTGAGCAGAAAGAAACAACGAGTAGAGAGCGTACCACCAAGCAGTCAGTCAGAATAAGGATACCATTGATATGCAGCCTCCCTAAACAGAAAAGAGGCAGTGGGCAGGATATGCAATTTTCTGCCTGGTTGTTTTTTGAACTGTGAATGGACTAGTTCATGATCCTGTCAGGTTCACACCTCATCTGATGATTGGCCTTTCTCAATGGCACAGCACCACATTTACTTGTTCCTCAAAACTCATTGGACAGCACTTAAACTTGCAGCGAGATAATGACCCCAAACCCACTGCTATAGCAGCCAAGGGGTTAATAAAGGGCTAAAAAGTGGAATGTTCTTGACTGGCCAAGTCATGTCACCCGACCTGAATCCAATTGAGCATGCATTTCACTTGGTGAAGACAAAGCTGAAGGCAAAAATGCCACGAAACAAAAAGATGGCTGCAGTATGAGAGCATCACCAGGGAAGACACCCTGCATCTGGTGATGTCTATGGCTTGCAGACTTCAGGCAGTCATCACATGCAAAGGATTTGCAACTAAGTACTAACAGGGCTCGACAATAACGATGGCCCGATGGCCCCGGGCCAGTAAAAAGTCAAGTTGGGACTAATCAAACTTGCAAGTCACTGTCCTGATCGGGCCACTGCAAAAAAAATTGAGATTGTAAAATAGTAACTGCATTATAAACTCGACATCCTCCAGTTGTTTCATAATCTGGCATACGCACAAATAACTACCTTGCAGCTCCTTTCGCGTGCTGTTGACCAGTCAAGAGTTGAGCAGTGACTAAATATTACAACTTTACTCATAGTTCTGTTAATTTGTACAATTTCTTTTGGTCCCTTAAACTGGGGGGAGTATATATTCAAAGTTCACAGTTTATGGAAGTAAATACTCTCAAAATGAACTTGACAGTCTGCACTTTAACATCTTAATTTCAAAATCAATGAGCTGGAGTCAAGAGCCAAAACAACAACCCATGTGTCACTGTCTAAATACTTAGACCAAATACTGGACTGCACTGTGTACTGAAAATAGTGTCAAATGAGACTTGGGCCTCACAATAAATCTCTTTTAAAGGTTGTCTGAAGGAACTGTTTTGTTAACTTTTTATAGACTTCTTTATGTTTAACATTGAAATTTTAAGCTGTTTAAGTCCTGTCATTACTATGTTTCCAATGTCACACTTTAACAACAAAATGTTTGGTTTTATAACCACAGCAGAGAAACATGGCTGGCAGGAACATTAGATGTCAACAATGTTTCTCCTGAAAAGAAAAAAAAAACATTAATGACGGTTGAGATTTAAAATATTAAACATTGGTTTGGACAATTACAAGGACCAATAAAATAGTGATCCTCGTAAAAAAAAAAAATAGGTGCTCTTCTTGCAACAAAAAATGTGAAGACATTCAAAGTAAGCCTGAGCACATTCGATTTATCCATGTCCTCATAAGACATGTTTTCACGTAGGAACGCCAAATGATCCTTTTCTCAGGCTCACAGTGGACCTCTCCCAACTACATCTTGGATCACAAATGGAGCCCTGCTCCCTGCTTAACGCACTACTGAAGTTCACTAGCCTCTAAAGGGAATATGAATACTTTTGCTACTTCCGGTGGACTATATCGGAAATGTGGATCCATCTGAGTTGGAGAGGCAGACGACAAGCATTTTAATTGTCAACAACGTGTGTCTGGAATGTTGAGTCCATTTTTGAGATTTGCGGTACTCATGGTGCTTCATGCTCATCCTTTAGACAGGGAAGGCCATTGAAGCACTGTGACTCTGAAACTATTTCTGCCGTAACACAGAAGAGAGAGGCCTGTTTTCCTCTTTCATAGGGGAGCTGTAACAATTTGATGTATCAGCTGCCTGACTGCTCACCATGCTGAACGTTCCGTGATTCTTCTCTCTCCCTTTGAACTGGGAGTGATTCTTCTCTCTCCCTTTGAACTGGGAGTGATTCTTCTCTCTCCCTTTGAACTGGGAG
>JACXGI010002685.1:0-70676 GCA_016801175.1 Esox masquinongy | reverse complement strand
GTCTTGGCCCTAAACTTCATGTATCACCATACCAGCACTGTCTTGGCCCTAAACTTCATGCCCCGTTGGTGAACTACCAAGAAGGAACGAAAAGACCGGCGACAACAAACTTGTATGTCTCATCATTTTCTGACAAAGCGATGAACTCGGAGCAAAACAGGCCAGCTACAAAAGAAAACCGTTAAAGGAGTCAAGATCCTCACTGGGTTGTCTTCCATCATAGAGCGAACAAACGCGCAGGTCTCCTTGGTGCAGGAACGCACAGTCTCCGTGCGCCCCTCTCGGAACAGGCGTGTCATGGAGGCCTCGTAGGTCAGACAGAACCTGCCTTTGTCCTGAAACACGTATGCAGTTGAATTGAACGTCAGGTCGTGCTTGATCACACAACAGACACAACAGCATTTTTTAGTCACAGGCACTATTACTGAGCTTTCTGTTAGTCACAGGCACTATTACTGAGCTTTTTGTTAGTCACAGGCACTATTACTGAGCTTTTTGTTAGTCACAGGCACTATTACTGAGCTTTTTGTTAGTCACAGGCACTATTACTGAGATTTTTGTTAGTCACAGGCACTATTACTGAGCTTTTTTAAATCGCAGCCTCATCAAAACTAGGGTGTTGACTAGATTGTTGGTGGCTACTTACAGCGTAATTCATTAACACTGGTTTTAATCTTAATGTCTTACAGTGGATACATTCCCTACCTGGGTTTTCATAACAAACATTATTTCCTACTTCCAACTATGTGGTTAACAAATCCTTGCTACTTGGCCAACGCAATAATCCAGTTGGCCCCTCTTCACGGCTGTCAGTCAACAGGGGAGCATACGACGGCGCGTACCCTGAAGTGGGCCAGCTGCAGGGCGATCTGGATGAAGGCGTCAGGGCTGGTGCGACACTTTTTGATCAGGCCCTTCCCGAAGCTGTTGAAGGGGATGGTGTGGCAGTCGACATCATCCGCCAGAGCCTTGGCCACCACCAGGGAGCGGGCGATGGCCGTCTGGCACTAAGCCGCCACACAGAGGGAACAGACAGACACTCAGTTGGGCGAGTGAACTTTGTCTAAGACGTATTTCACCGCAGAGAGACGCGGGGCAGAACAAAACCGTTAACATGAGAGAGGTCTGGGCAGGGGTCCTCAGAAAGATGAGACCTAAAGATGGTCGGAAGCTTACAAATCTCAAGGTCCTGCAGACTTGGGGACCACCATGACCTTGAGAAACAGAAAGGCTTGTGCGTGCATTAACAAGTGACGTAAATCATGAAGACAATACATATTCTGAAAAGGGGAACAGCCCTACAACACGTTGGTTTCACCCATTCTCTCTGCGGGGGCCTACCTCTGCAGGAATGTTCCACTGCAGCCTCTGAGGGCCCGGAAGGGAGGGATGTGGGTCGCCTTTGCAGTGGCCGTCCTCTGTGTAACCCAGCTTCACAGGGTCCATCGACAACACGTGCTATAATTAGATAAAATAACTGAGCAAAATACACGCACACGCACACACTTTCTCAGACCAGTTAGCTATCTATTCATAAGCCACACAGACACACACAGCGTGAGCGCATTTAAAGAAGCAGAACAAAGGGGTCTAATCCATTACCTACCTCCCACAGGTGCCCTATGATGGGGGCATCGGCCCAGCTATGCTCTGCGTTCAGACCCATCGTCCCATTCTTGAACACAATGAGGTTAAAGGACTTATCAAACCATCTACCGGAAAAACACAGACAACCAAGACAGCGCTTCAGACATGGACCAAGACACCAACTCTGGATACAGCGTTCTGTTAGCCTTTCCTATGAGCATGCATATCGCGAATTAAGGTGTACAGTATTAAAATCGCCACAATCTTATTTAATGCAAATAAAAATACTTAGTGCCGGCTCCAGGCATAAGTGACATAAGCATCTACCAAAAAAAAAAACCTCAGTCCAGAAAATAGGCTGACGAAAGTAATGCCAGAAGCCCAAGGAGCTGAAACAAACATATGCTGCCAATCTGTAATTTTCCCCTACATAATAGGCCAGTATGAGTTACCATTATTTGTATGAATTTTTAATGAGACAATACACCCAATCCGCCCCCACAAATCAATATATTTCTTGTTATTTTAATTCACAAGACAGAATGAGCACGCATGTCGGCCGTCAAGAGTTGAACCTCAGCGTTTCGTGGAGTTTGGACGCTGCCACCGGACGTGACGCAACGCGAGTAGCGTAGCAGCACTCACTGATTTCAAAGGGGGCGTTCCTAAAGGTTTGATGGCTGATGGCAATGCTGAACGCTTGATGGCTGTAGTGTAGCTCCTATGTAAGTTTGCACCCCCCCAGCATTTTTTCGTAACACCACCCCAAACTCCCCTCAAGATATGTGGCGTAGCTCTGCTGCTCTCTTCTCAATTTCACGGTCTAGGTCCACCAAATTGCACCTTGCCTTGTGCTGGTTTCCTGCTGGCGCCAGCCGCCTCCGAAACTCACCGTCCTCTAACCATTTTTCATTGAACTTGCATCTCCACATCTTGGCTCATCTCTATCTAGCAACTACTGACGACAACGAAAAGATGACACGCAGCCAGACGTCAACGTCTGCAGCTAGCTAATGTAACATAAAACCTATATTAATGGCAGAGTCTCTCATTGTCTAATACTAAGTTAATCAAACACATGCACGCTAATTAGACGTTTTACCTGCCGTGACACTGTGCGACATTTTTTTCCATCAACCTTAAATGCACCATCTGCAAATGTAATACCTACAGCAAATTTACAGTACATTTAAGACAATTTATGACCTTAATTTCCCTGATTTTATTTCAAAAACTTTTAAGGCTTTTTAAGGAGCCGCGGGAACCCTGTTAGGGCCCCCGACCGCTGGGGGGCCTCCGAATGCTAGGGAGCCCTCGACCGACAGGGGAGAGAAGGCCCCCAAATCACATTTTGCCTAGGGCCCCCAAAAGACTAGAGCTGGCACTGAATATACTATTATAAATTTCCCAGGGCCACCTGAGATTTTTCAACCTAATTCAGTGAATTTAATAAAACATCCACAATTCCTAAGCATTTATCAAAGTCACGTCATAGTCACGAAAGGTATAACTACGCAGACCTCTAATTTGAGGGCTCGTGTAGACTGGAAGGATAGGAGACCTCACCCTCACCTGTCATAGCATTTGCCGTGGAGCAGGGACTTGGCGTAGCTGTCCAGGGAGCGGACGGGATCGTCGGCAACGTAGCGCTGCTCCGTGTCGTCCAGCGTAACAAAGAAGGCAGCCTTCTCCACAGCGTCCAGGGACTTCTTGTTCCTGCCCTGCCTCAGGTATGCTTCGCGGGCTTCAGCCCAGGGCACCCTGCCACACAGTGAACACACAATGGGGATTACTTTGACTTTCTAAATAATAAATAGTTTAATGTGGGTACATATCAAGTCGATTTCCTGATTTGGTCAAGGGTTGGCAATCCATAATTGCTTGAATAAAGATTCAACTAACTACCTGGAGCCATTGTGGTGTACCGCTCACAAACACTTGACCTTTGCATTCTGTTACCATGGTAGTTTATATTTTTGTGTGAGGTTGATAGCGCCACTCAAAAGCGATGGGATAAACCAGTAAACTACATGTGTCGATCTAGTATTGAAAACAACTGGATATCTCTTTGTACTTTGCTCTGTCAAATTACTTAAATGCATGAGTAGTTAATAATTTTCCACACAAGCCACTCTGCTACTGCCCAGTAATTACTACAATGCATTCAAATACATTCTGGTACAAAGGACTTACATAAGCTCTTAAATGAAAGCGACATTCATTATTTCTCACACTGTTTAATTTGAACGTGGTTTCACCTAGGTGCCACAACTCATGAGACGGCGCTCACCGACGCAGCTCTAGAAAGGCCCAAAATGGCGTTCGCTAGGTTACGTAGATGGTGCCGGCGTACCTGTCCCCAGCGGTGAGGGCGGCCAGGGTCTCCTCCCCAAACTGGGGTTCAGAGGTGTCAGCCAGGATGCGCTCCATCTGCTGCTCTATGACCCGGGGCGACAGAACCCGGCCATCGTAGAACATGGGCACCTTGAAGTAGCGCCCCCTGTGGTAGACGGCGATATGCCTGCTGTCGCGCATGTGCTGAAGGGTATCTAGAGGGAAACAAGAACAGGTGACGGTGGGTTCACATGTAACTTTAGCTTGGAAAGAGAGGGATTTTTTTACATGTAAAGGTGGATATGAAAGTACTACGTCTAAAACTGGTTTGTAATGTGGCTAAGAAGATAATATTAAAGTGATAAATAGGGTTCAAACTGTTGTTTCAGGCAAAACATTTGAAGAGCGTGATCTTATGCACATACTACTGTGGACATAAATTCCAAGCATCACTGAGAAATCCACTGGGATTTTTTTTGCCATGAAACACTAGTTTCAAATGATAATGAAACTGAGAGGGTGAAACACAGGGGTCTACAAGGGTCAAATTCAGGACACCTTTGGGCTTCAGTCACAAATTCATGTTTAATCTCAGGGCCGGAATCTGTTTTCCGATTCTGGGATTGAGCAAACACCTTCATCCTTTAATGCCATTTGGCCAATGCCAAAAGGCATTGGCTTTTATACATATATATAAATCTCTGAATATACGAAGTGCACTTGGGTCTTGCTAAATAATAGAACACTAAAAATACTCTGTTCAATGTAACACTTTCTTGCACACATTACATGGTTCTTAGAACTGCTTAAGTGTGTGTTTGAGAGACTGGGGAAGAAGTGACTATCTACCTGTGTCTAGGCCTGGAATACGACTGCTGTTGAAAACGCGCTCATATTGCGCTGAACACATTGGAATGGCATTTTGAAGCATGAGCTGAAAGGCAAAAAGGAAAATAGAAAAACTGAAAAATGACTTAAGCACAAAAGCCTGCTCTCCTACAAACTGATGGGGGGCTGCAATCGGGAAAGGAGAGGGAAAAATCTGAACATTTCAAACTGGGGAAAAAAAAAAAAAAAGAATGGAAAAGAAATGAAAGGGGAGTTATTTTCTTTAAAATACTGAACAACTGGAGGGGATACGGAAGGGTTTGATCTTGTGTCACCAGCATGTTCCACACAGACATGATTCATGCACCCGGGCTGGATGCACACAAACAAAATTACAGTACACTTCCTTCTTATATTCAGGGGCAGTTATTTCAACGAGGACATTTAGCCACGCCTACCCAAAAAACTTAAGAATTGAGACAAAATGGGTGACTGCGTGTTTGTTTTCATGGAGCATGCTGGCGTTTCAATGACAGACACAGGTCATTTAAACAAAACAAGGGTGAACGGTGATGTATGCCGGTCTGTGACGGTAACTCTCCCTCCTCTTACCCTGTTCCAGGCCCGGGAGGCGGGACGTATTAAACAAGCGCTCCCATTGGGCGGAGCAAAGAGGGACTCGTTTATCCAGTGCAAAAAGCTGCACCATAGATAAAATCCCGTCAGCCAGTGTGAAACAGAAACAACAGATCTCATGTCATTTGGTAGTAAATACAGAGGAGAAAAGGACACATTGGGGTAGTCAAGCAAACAGGTGAAAAGGTTGTGAACGCAGCAGTTAAAAACTCCAGGACAATTTACCGGTTTGATCTGTGCTCGGTCCAGCATTCTCCTGTACAGCATGATGGCATGGATCGCATTGCCTGCCCGGGCGGCCTGGAGACTGGTGGGAAACACATACAGGAAGTCCTAAGAGAGAAGAGAGGGAGAATTAGGAAAAAAATAAGCTAAAATGAAAAAGAAACAGATTAATAAACGGCAGATACAAATATTAATTATTAATTAATTATAAATATTAAACAAGTGCTAATCTAATTAAAGACAGTTTGCTTTGTACCAGATTCATTAACATACCCACACACATTTATGCACTTAAACCAATTTGTAGCTGCTTGATGATATAGGATGCTAGTTTCAACTGTTACCATGGCATAGTAGTTGCTGTTGACCATGATTGGTCCACGTCCTCTTAGGTAGATGTACTCCTCCCACCAATCACTGACCTGTAAATCAGTCACACCAGCAGAGAAACCGACAACAGTAAGCTATAAAACCTTAAAATGTATGAAATATTACAAAATACACAATTAATGTAACTTGCATAGTTTGTAGACCACCAGGATTTGAGTTTCAGGTACCACTGAAGTCTGGGACCCAGGCCTTTCTCAAAATCCTTGGCAAGACTCTCCATCCTCGCATACTGTTCGTCGTCCATGAGCGGACAAGCAGATTCAAGGTACTAGAGGAAAGAACAAACAAATATGACAGACAATCTAACTCCACCCAGCCTTTTTCGAGGGCAACATTTAAGACGTTTACTAAGACGTGTAATCCGTCACTAGAGCTGAGGCAGTCGTGACATTTTCTCAGGCGCCGTCAAGAAAATTAGTGCCGGTCTCTCGGTGACTTAATTAACATAAATACATTCGGCATCTCTAGCCCTCCGTGCACACGAGCCCGTTAGGAACATCCGTTTCTCTTATAAGTCTAATAAATAGCTGCATAACAAACGCCATCGCTGCGTTTATTTCAGGCAGGTCTTAAGAACCATGACAGGAAGAAAACATTTGCACAGGATAGCGTGTCGCGCCAGACGCCAAAACACTAGTCGAGCGTGTGCACATGGAGCTGTTACAGGGAGATAAAAGGTACACTGTTCACAATACTGTTGGGTTATTAGCAATACACGGCTAACGTTAGTCTGGATTCAGAATGCAACATTATCAGCCGGGCACGGAAACGCGCGAGGGAAAAAATACGTCCCATCTGTATGCCCTACAATTAAGGGAGCACTTAGGGTCCTTATCCAATGATGACAGTTAGGAATAACGTGCTTGAAAGGGTTCCCCATCCCCAGAAATACAAATCATGAAAATTAGAACATATGGCTTTCGTTAAATGTAGAGATCTCCCGTAATGCTTTTGAAAACAGAAAGGCAGTGGGCCTATTCGCGACTGCAGTGCTTTCTCAAGGCAGCGGCGTACACCGCCTAACCACGAAAAGACAAGGTGAATCAGATTTAGCGGAGTTGCAAATACTTTTTCACATACTAAACCAGGAATCCAACCCTAAGCAAACATTACTGAGGAATCAGTTAAAAAAAACTCCATTCTCAGTCTGAGAGACGGATCAGTAAGAGTGTATTGTATAAACAGTCAATACAGAGTTGTGGTTTGTGTTTGCATTGTAATATTCCAGTAGACACGGCGGAGTTGTGGTTTGTGTTTGCATTGTAATATTCCAGTAGACACGGCGGAGTTGTGGTTTGTGTATACATTGTAATATTCCACTAGACACGGTGGAGTTGTGGTTTGTGCATGCATTGTAATATTCCACTAGACACGGTGGAGTTGTGGTTTGTGTATACATTGTAATATTCCAGTAGACACGGCGGAGTTGTGGTTTGTGTATACATTGTAATATTCCAGTTATTTTGGCAGAGTTGTGGTTTGTGTATGCATTGTAATATTCCACTAGACATGGTGGAGTTCTGGTTTGTATGCATTGTAATATTCCAGCCAGACAACGCAGACTTAATGATGCATGAAAAAGAGACCATATATGAAACCATGGATAAGGTACCGGATGAAAACAGGGAAATATATATGTTGGGTGATATCACTATTGATTAGTTTACCCCCAACTGTCTACTGAAAAAGAAAAGCTTCTTCCTGAGACCAATGTTTGCAACCTGACCCACGTTTTGACACTACCAAACAGACCATTCAGTAAAAAGCCCAGCACAACATAATCAACTTGTATTAATCATATTTTTACCAATATGGCTGAACAACGCTTGAAAGCTCTATCAATGGCACAATGTTGCAGTGACTGCTGCACTTTTATAACAGCACTGTCTTTATTTACATTCAAGGAAATGGAACCAAAAATACAGATTTCTCAAATTATAAATGGCACAGTTTATGTTGGTACTTAGACCATTCCCCCATACAGGATCTTTCCTGAACCATAAGATCTGTTGGTTTCTGGTTATTGACTGTGCTGTTCAATTCAAACCACACAGATTTTAAATGGGATTCAAGTCCAGGATTTAAGGGCTATTGCAAAATCTTGATTTTAGGGTCAATTATCAATTTATCTGTGGATTTAGATGTGTGGTTAGGCCCAATGTGTTGCTGGAAGATCCACTTGTGTACAAGTTTCAACCTACTGTTAACGGAAACCCAGTGTTTGTCTCAAATATCCTGGTATAAATAATCCAGCGCTGGTGTGAGTGGCCTTCTTTTAGCTGACCATACCACTTGGTTCCAAACCAAGTCTCAATGAAGTTCAGCGAAACACCCGGCACCTACATTTGGCAAAAAACCTACATTTGGCAAAACACCTACATTTGTTGGTTGCTGTGAATAAAGGCTTTTTTTCTGGCATCCATTCGAAAAAGGCTAATTGGCAAAATGCAATTGTAAATTTTGCTTCCTGAACTGTCTCAGTGTGGAGGCAGAAGCCCTTGCATCCTCTACCAGGCAGGTTTACCACTGTTCTACTGGTTTTTAACTTGTTCATTTTCGCCCTCATACTGATAAGTGGTATATTTAGGTTTAACTTTTTTTTTTTAATGACATGAATTTATGAAGGTCAACAACCATGTGCCTTTTCAATGGACAATATTTTGTTACAGAAGTCCACAGGCTAAATATACAAACTTTTTAGCCAACCATTACCTGGACATTCTGTTCTTGAGGCTTACTAGTAGGTAATCTTGGATGGACACTTATTTGGTCCTCACATTGTCAGACACCAGCAACAGATGCAAATGCAAAGCCTAATATCAAGACTATACAGCGACAGCTCACTTGTGTATGTACTAACAATACAACTGAGAAATAAAAATAAAGTATATAAGAATGCCTTTAGTCAGACAGTGACAAAAATGTAATACCTGTTAATTCTACTGCCTAGCTAAATATATAGACTAGATGACTGAACACCAATGAGGGGATGGTCAAGATGTGGTGTGATCATATCCCTTGATTCATTCTCTTGGCTCGTTTGATAACATTTTCCTAACACTTTGCGTAACATTTTCATAACCTTTCAAAACTGACAATATGTACAATTGTCAGTTTTGAAAGGTTATGTACATAACTGACAATATGTACATATTGACAATATGTACAATATGGTACACCTCTCTCACGTAGTCTAGAAAGACGCTAAGATATTTTGTTTCTGTCACTTACTCTGCTGATGGTTTCCTTCACTGATGGCAGAGGAAGCTGTGGTAAGGACGTCTGGAAGCTGTACAACTGGGGGTTACGCATGCCTGAGAAGATCTTCACCAGTACCTGGAATGACAATCATGGGTTGGTCCATTAAAGGGCAAATCTACAATATATTTTTACTAGTCCATCTGGGTGGGAAATTATTTCTAAGATGTGCCTTTATTGGTTTCCAACTCTGGTTTCTAATTATTCTAATGCCTAGACTTTACCTTGTCCCACCCACTGTCACACACCTCTTCCAGGCATTTCTTGCCCACCAGGCAACGTGTGTCGCGGCTGATTGCCGTCTACTCACCAGCCAGATGCGTGTCCTCCACGTCATGGTGCCGTGACGGGCGTACATCCAGCCATGCCAGGAGAGCAGCCACCTCAGGGCGTTTCGCATGGTGAATATGATAACGACCCAGAGCCCAGTGCCAACTAGCACTCCGCCAACCAGCTGCTGCGTCTCAAAGGACATGTATCGACTGCAGGGATCGTGGCAAAGCGTCAGACTCTGGCCGTAACCATCAGTGACATTTTAAAGTTAAGTCAATGCTATCGGATAGCTAGTGACCGCCAAGATTTTACCTCACAGGCAGATGAGTGCCGAGTTTGGTAAACAAACCCAAGGAAGGGTCCGCTTGGACGTACTTTGCCCTCCCCATGTACAGTCCCACCACTAACATAAGGCCGGTGGGGCTGCCAGGATACACACCAGTCAGTACCCCATTCTGTGGAGGAGATTATATTAAGCCGGAAGGATACCTGTTTGAACCGTCAACATCATCATCAGCCGTGTTTGCTTTGTGTAAATGTCATCTGCTACGTGACACGTGTCTGGTTTAAATAAGCGATGAAGCACCTTGAAGCGGATGAACTTTTTCTTCCAGGAGTGCAGGCCAGAAAGGTAGATTTGTCTCAAGGCCTCGTGGCTGAGCTGCAGATCAATGCCATCTGGTGAGACCGTAAACTGGAACGCCACCGCCTGGTGAGCTTCTGCCATGATTCTGCCAGAGATTCTCTAAAGTCAAAAACACATGACAAAACACGCAATCCCTTCATCACAACGTGACACACACACACACACACACACACACACACACACACACACACAGCTCGGCTACTAGAATAGAAAGGACCAACTCTGGTAAGCTACTTTTAGTAGCTAGCTAGTAACGACCCCACTCTCAAGTTGCGATGGTAAAGCCGAAGTGTTTGGCCAACTGACACAGTCACAGAACATGCGCAGCACTACTTCAAAAGACAACCTGAATTGCAAAGTCAGTAGAACAGGAATTCCATTTTTTAAACCATGCCCAGTCTAAAAAACAGCTAGTATGATTCTGAGCCAACTGTGAAAGCGTCTAACCAGTTGCTCTGTTTTGTTAAAATAACTAGTCGGATATTTTTCCTTCGGATAACGCCGGTACTAGAAACGATGCGGTTACATAAGGGTGAATTGTGTGACCCTCAGTGGATCGCTAGTTAGCTAGCTATACAGTAGTTACCGCAGCGCAGGTAGCTAACGTTACCCAGCTAGAAAACGCTAGATAGACAGCTAAAACGTTAGATGGGATATAAAAGCAACAATCGAACTCACATTGTATCTTCAGAGGGCTCCTTTGAACTATATTTTAGTTATAAATCATTTCGAACGAGATATCATCGACACCACGTTAGCTAGCCACTGTCTGCAACAAGGGACGTGTAGTAGACTACGTAACTACGTCATATGCTCTTGTGCGTTCCACGATAGTTTATGAAATATTTGGGGTCATATAACTGTCATCTCTATTTATTTTTATTTCTCATTTTAAATGTTATGTTTTTTTGTGAAATGTTCGGATTTTTTATTTGTTCTAATTTATTGGCTACATGTTTTCATGACTGTTAAAAAAAATTAAAAAATAAGTATGCATAGATAAAAAGCAGCGTTTAATGTTCATGCGTTTATGTTCTGTATCCCAAATAAAGTAAGGGAGAGCTAGGCTACACCTTAAAGTCTTGAATAATATATACCCCAACCAATGCATACATCTCCAGATTTGCAGATATTATTAAAAACAATCCACCTTCTGTAACACTATCTAAAACAACTCAATGTTTGAGTGTACCTTTGTTAAATGTTTTTTGGAACGATCTGATTCGACACCTAGAAAGTAACAGTTGCAACTGTACTCGGGAATGTGAAAGAAATGTTTGCTATTTTGATGCCGAATTAAATTGATTTATTATTAATTCATTTCTGATTGTCAAATCTGTATATATGGATGAAGAATTTCCCCAAGCTGCTCCAAGATTTATTTCCATTTCTAGTTGAATTATCCCCCCCAATTGACTCCCTTTAACTAGACAACAACAAGAAAACCATCAACTGTGCATCCTTTTCAAGATGTTGTTTTAGTTATATTGCCTGTCTTTGTAATTTTTTTATATTCTTGCAAAAAAATCTGTGATATTGTATGTATGTATGTAGCCACTAGTGGTAGTCCAAAAGTACACCTCTAATTCCATAAAACAAGGTCCTATTCTTTTAACATAGCTTGTGTGTTGGTAACAACATCAATTATAATACTAATTTATACAAATAGATTTTGGGCCTGCAACATGTTATATACTTGTAAGCATGTGTCATGTGTGTATGCTGATTTTTGTATGTTTACCAAGGGTGTATCTCTGTTTTGCATATTAGTGGATCAGTGTCAATGGGTACAGAGATTTACACCCTTTTCTGATATCCAAATGGGCATGAATCAATCAATGAAATGTATTAAAGCTCCTTATGTATTAAAGCTCTTTTTACATGAGTAGTTATCACAAAGTTCTTGTACCCAGACTGGAACCCCAAAGAGCAAACAACAACCACAGTTGATGCACAGTGGCAGTGTCTGTGTGCAAAATACAGATCAGCTGCACAACCAGGAGAACCAAGGACAACCAGATGGAGAAGGAAAAGGACAAGCAAGTGGAGAACAACAGGGACAACCAGGTGGGCTCTGGGCAGAGACAGCTGGAATCATCAGGCAGCAACTAGATCTGCAACACAATCAGGAGGACTTTGGACAGGAACAGTTAGGAGTCGTCAGGCCAGGTAGTACTGAGGCGTGGTCCAAGGGCTTGTGTCCTCCTAAGGTTCAACAGGATACCAGAAATATTCGAGAATGCATTTGAGGGATAAAAGATACCTAAGACAGGTATAATTCAGACTGACCCTTTTCCCAAACACATAAACCAATGCAATGACAGACTGACCCTTTCCTGCCTGCACAATACTATGGCAGCATAACACTGGGGACGGAGATGGGGGTCCAGAGCCACTGTGGCACCATCTCAAGATACAGCATGAGAGGTTGTTTATTTATTTATATTTTTATAAATTATGAAAGGAAAATACATCCAAAACATTCCTGGAATGTTTTGTTGCATTCAAGCAAACAGAAATACCTACAGTATGTTATTTTTATTACTTAAACAAACAAACAAATCCCTGCTTTAGCTAACTGTCATAACCACTTGCTCTTATGTATGTTATTATGAGCACTCTTTCCATGTGTTTCTTTGTAGAATATCTGCAAGAAAGTCAGTTTTTACTTTCCAGCTACAAAATATATCAAAATAAAATTAAGCTGACGTAAATTCCCCCTCCAGAATTGAACCTTTTGAAATGTTTCTTGAAAATATCAGGTTGCTATGTTATTTAGCAATGCACATTCTATTTCGCAAAGTGTAGATTTTTTGTTAGTAGACAAACTGCATATGATGCTTGGTAGTGTATTGCATTAGGGCCAAAGTAGTAGCTGGGTTTAAATATGTTGCTAGTTATATCATCTCTATGTCCCATGAAATGGCATGAATGAAAGCCATGTTCCAGTTGTTAGAAGGCAATTCAATTAACAAACCGGTCTGTACGTTGTATGTTTTAATAGTGTTCTTAAAAAATATTTTCTTAAACCTTTATATTTTGTTCCCATTAATTACTTTTTGCATTTGCTAGGGAACAAGATAAAACAATTGCCTTTAGTAACAATTTCAAGTTTCACAAAACAACACAGCGTCATCCTGCACAATGAAATTCTTGTGACATGGCACCCGACAGCTACGTAGTGAGAATTAAGAAGAAAAATATATAAGCAAAAATATAGCCAAACAAAATAATAAAGCAATAATATACATAACACTGTACACTATCAGCAGTTTAAAAAGAGTACTGCAAACTAGCAGCAATCTGGGAAGTAGTAATGAACATTATAGATATGGCAATTTACCATCTTTTGAATTAATTAAAGACATTACAATGCCTTGACATGAGCTGTCTCATTTTAAAGTTTTTGTCATTACCATACGCCTGTAACGTCATCGTTAGTGCTACTGGAACAGAACCAGTGACTGCCCACGAGAGATTGAAATTAACAGATATAAAGAATTGAGGGTCCTTAGTTCCATCTGAGGTCCCAATAAGTCTGCCATCTTACCTGGGACCAGTATAGTAAAGTCAAGAAAAGTCATGCCACTTTACCAGTGGAGGTTTTTTGTGTAGCAGCAACTTGCTCTACATAAAGGAAAAATGATAATGAGGAGGTGGGAAGCATTTTTCATGCATCAGTAATAGTGTAGAAAAGTATGATAACGTCCTTAATTTTATATTGCGTGTTTTTAATCAATGAACAAGAAAGCTAACCGTAGCTGTTTAGCTACATATTACATAACCTTACCGTATCAGAATTCTGTTTGTTTTTTTAATTAATGGTTTCAGCTAGCTTGCGGTAGTTATGAAATATTGATAATAAAAACAAAAACCGTTATTAATGTAGGCCTATATAATCAGCAGATAGCGATATTGGGTAGCTTTTGTCCACAGCTACTCCTATTTCTGCCTTCCAATTACTATTGCCACTGTTATCATACCAAATTCAGTTAGCAAGATAGCTCCATTTAGCCTACAGTTACAAAAATTCTAATTTCCTCAATTCATTAAAATTATTCATCATCAGATACCATAGCCATTTCGTCCTCTTAACTCAATAAATTAATAAAAAACTATTTCAAATTATTTGTTTGTCAATATTCTGAAAAGTAGTCACTATGCATTAGGATGCATGTCAATGGTTATGCAATATTAGAAAATATTGAGGGATATTTAGACCTTATGCAAGCTAAGCTGGCTAGCATCTATTTACATTCAGTAGCCTACAGTAGTCATTAACATTCTTATTCTATGACCAGGCGTCCCTAATTTATTTTTTACCAAAGACTGCATATGTTAAGACATCACAAAGTAGCCTACAGCAGTGCTGTCGGTGTATTCGGGCTGTTGTCATGTGTAAACTTATCTTGAAAGCGAAACTTGATTCAGCTGTTTCCAGGAATACACTAGTAAATATAGATGAAACAAGCACTACATGCCTTGTTAGATCCGGCGCTTGTCGTGATTCATTTTGAATAAATAGTGCCGCTTTCTGTCTATTTCTCCCAGCTAGAAATAACATAACACCGGTAACGAGCGCTGAATTTGTTCTCCGTCACCATATTACGGGATAACCACTGAACGAATCATACACATATTGATCTATATCAGTGATAATCATTAGCTGGATCAGTGATTCCCAAACTAAAAAAATATTGCTCATTGATGTATTGCTATACTGTGTATTTTGTACATAATATTACCGAAGAGATATGTGTCAAACATTCAATAAAAAAGGGGTAAGTACCAGACATTCAGCCCCAGCCTGAAGAAACGTGGATTAAAATAAAGTGTAAAAACTGAAATTATGTAAAATGCTACCTTCTATTGACATAAAAATGTTTTCTCTAAATAAGAAGTTTAAAAAAGTGTATGACATGAAAGACACACCCTCATCCATGTGTGACATGGATTCTACACACCCTAATAGAAACTTGTTCTTAACTGACTTGCCTGGTTAAACAGGTTAAATAAATCAATAATGAGTATTTCTTGAAAGCCATGTTCCACCTCACATAGTGTAGTTTGTTGTTATAAGGCAATATAGTTAACATAACGGGCTGTACATTGCATGCTTTAATTATGTTCTTAAAAAAAATAAACCAATATATTTTCATTACAACACATTGCAATGCATTGACATGGAGCTTTTATTTTGAAGGTTTTTTATTACCGTAGGATATTGACGTTGTTGTTACCGAAAGTTTTGCTTTCGGTATCTAGAGATCCTGCCCACCAGAGACTGATATTTAGGTGGATGAAGAACCATCCGTCACATATCACACCGAACACTTCTCGCACGCAGCTGAAGCCTATCCTTGCATCAGAAAATGGAGACTGATTTATCAAGCTCGGGAGAGCTAGGTACGTACTCACTGGGTATTGTAATCTTGCATTTTTTTAAATTTACAGGTAGTTTACTGTATCAAATGCGATTATTTGTAATTTGTCTGATTTAAAATATTTCAAATTATGAGGGACTTTTGTGTAAGCTAAATTAGCAAGTAACTATTTAAATGCAGTACAGTAGTTATTACAATTAATGATATTCTTATTATGTGACCGGTTGTGTGTAATATATTTTTTTTAATCAAATATTCTTTATCAAAGACAACTTATATGTTAAGACATTACAACTAGTAACTTCACAACGTTACTATCCGCCTCTTCAGCTGTTGTCATCCCTTATGTGTAAAATCATTTTGAAAGCGAAAATCCATACCACTGTGCAGGGATAGGCTACAGGAGTAACCACATAATTGTCAAGTAGCCTATACAGGAAGCCTAGCAGAAGAGATAGCGTTTTTCAGGATTCATTGTGAAAGTGAAAGGAGTGCTGAATTGGTTTTTCCGTCATCTTGTTTACTGTGGGATAACCACTGAATGAATCATACTCGGATCCATCTGTATTTGGGGTAATCATTAAGGTCACAGTGACTCCCAAACTAAAAAAAGTGTTAGTGTTTTATTTTTGTTTTTAAGTTGCTGTCATTAGTGATTTACCCCCATCTACTTGTCTGAGCCCATATAATGTAACTGCTGCCGATTATTTGAACCAAAAAATATTTATGCCACTTTCGCTTGCATTACTGAGACTTAAATTAACATAAGCAACATAGGCGGTTGCTCAGGGCCCCCGACCGCTGGGGGGGCCCGGACCGCTAGTGAGCCCCAGACCGCTGGGGGAGAGAGAGCCGCAAAATCAAATTTTGCTTAGGGCCCCGAAAAGGTGAAGGCCAGTACTGCTTGGAGTGACCTTCAAGTGAAATTTCCTAATATGAACATCGTATGAATACTAGACGTGAACGTAAACATAGTACTGTTTGTAATAGTTGTTTCATAAAATATAATAAATGCCTACTTGCATTTCGTAATGACCACAATCACATTTTATTGGAAATGAGTGCTTTATTTTGAAGGTTTTCTCGTTACAATTAAACTGTGACGTTTACGATTGTTCTGGACACTAGTGAACGCGCACGTAGAAGAAAACGCGCGCGTAATAGGAAATCACACTGCACACTTTGCACGCTGTTGTTGCATCAGAAATTGGAGATTGACATGTCAAATTCGAGAGGGATAGGTACGTATAGTGAACCTGCAATTTTCGGGGGAATTTACAAATATCCGTATCAAGTCTAGAAGGCAATTGCATTTGTTTTGAATTTCTCCGAAGTTAAATAGTATAAATCATTGAGTGATATTGAATGTCAGCTATGCTAGCTAAGCTAGTTAGCTACTATTCACTCCAGCGGTTGTCATCACTGATGTGTGAGCTCATTTTGAAAGTGAAATTCGTTTCCGAGAATACGGGAATAGGCAGGGTTGGTAGCAACCGTTACATGTCCACGCCTAGTTGGGTACAGTGCTTGTCATTCTGAAAGCGAAACGTAAATCAAACCTTTTCCAAAATTATGGGAGTATAACTAACAAGTATTAAGTGACTATAGCTACAGTAGAGGATTTGAGAAAATATATTTTCATTCAAAAAGCATCTTTTGAAAGCATTCATTCAGTAAGCATCATTTATCTCCAATATAAGGACCTTGGTAAAGGAGTGTCTTCATATCCAAAAAGGCAAAATGAATATACTGTGGCTTTGTTTATGTTGAGTACTTTTTGTAATCAAACATTGAAAATAAATCTGTCAATTTCATTGCATCTTATAACTCTATGGGTACTTGCTTCAACCACAACTACAGAATTGTCTCCTCACTAGTTATTCACTTGTCGACACCCACAATGACAAATGGTTTATATCTACCTAGTTTTAATTACATTTAAGGACTTCAAAAAGTAATGGAAAAACAAACTCTGTCAGTGCAGATGACATGGAATTTCTGGTTGCAATATTAACTATTTGCCATTGAAGTGGCACTACCTGGGGAATATAATGATTTTAAGCAAGTTTGTTGATAGCGAGGGACATATTCAAACCCTGGGATGGTAAGTAGAGATTATACACATGCCTCTGTTGAAGAGAAATGTGTTTTTGCTGAGCCTGCATTTATCATTTCTCAGTACTAGTCAGAGTGTGGGAGTAAAGTTAATTGCGACACTTACTACCCAAATGTGCCTAAGACTTTTGCACAATACTGTGATTTCTGTATCGTTTTTACAGCTATTTAAATTTGCCTCCAATCAAGCAGAACACTGTTGCAATTTACATATCTCCCACATGGGCGCATAGGAGGAAAGTCCTTTTAAGTTAACAAACTTGGCTGACAATGAAACAGCTACGGCTTCTCACCAACTGTCAACTGTGGCGTGTCAGTCGCATGAGGTTTTGGGCATCCGTTTCTTCCCTGCGTCTCGACACCTAATGGAATCCCCTTGTGTTTGTGGACAGGTCATCTGTGTGAATTTCTACCCTCTTGTTTTCTGCAGCCTTTGATTATGGCTTCTTGTTGCACACGAGTGAGGAGGCCGCCTTGACCGGGGCCCTGAATGAATACCTTAGCCTCCGCAGTTACCTGGCTGGGTTCAGCCCCACTCGGGTGGACCAGGAGGCCTTTGGGCGCCTTCGCGGGCCCCCGTCCCCAAAGTATGTGCACGCCCTGCGCTGGTACAGGCACATAGCGGCACTCCAGCGGGAGACCCTCGGCCCTGAGAGCAGCAGTGAGTAGAGTCCAGCGAGTCGGGGGTCAATTCCACTTCGCTTCCAGTCAGTCCGGGAGCAACACTGGTTTTGCTCATTCTTTCTGAACGAGGAACATGTTGGAACTGGAGAAGGGTTTCCTTTGTGAAAACACTGAAATTGAAGTGGAGTTGATCCCAGCCCTGGAGTCCACGGCCCAAGGCCGGGATGGGACAGGAAGTGGAGGCCCCCCCTTCTATGAGGGCAGCCTGTTGCCCCTCCTACGAGGGCAGCCTGTTGCCCCTCCTACGAGGGCAGCCTGTTGCCCCTCCTACGAGGGTAGCCTGTTGCCCCTCCTACGAGGGTAGCCTGTTGCCCCTCCTACGAGGGCAGCCTGTTGCATGGTCAGTTTGGAGTCTGGCTTCTGACTATACCCTTGTGATCCACTGACATTAGCCCATGTTTATAACCTCTTTGAAATCAGGCTGACACATCCAAAGTGGTCAGGCCTGTCCTTCCTAATTTCAGGGGTAGTAAATTGGACAGTAGTTCCTAGAAGCTTCGTAGCGTCACTGTCAGATAGTGCCAAGGCCCCTGTTGATTTTGGCCTTCACTCTTCTGTCAACAGGGTCAAAGGCTAAAGGCAGAAAGAAAGACCACAGTTTTGTTTATTAATTTGACTACATCCCCATTCTTGATTAGTTATCTTTAACATATTATTTTCCTCTTCACGGCTGTGTTACTTTTTTTTCTGCGTGTTTTGTGGGTGTTTGTGACATGCACCTTGAGCGAGCGCTAGTTCACTCACTTCCCCCTCTTCCTGACACAGGCCTACTCATAGCATGTGTGCTGCTTTGATAAAGTCTCACAGTTTACACTGCAAGCCTGTTTGCCTGGAAACAAAGGGCGGTGGTCATCTTCATAGAACATTTGATTGCTCAGTCCTTTGTTGCTCTGGAAACACAGGCGGTGTTCATCCCAATGGAACGTTTGCCTGCTCAGTCCTCTGCCGACTGCTCTGGTTACTATAATCTTGCCAAACTCTTGATTGGGAAATCCAACAGATTTGAGGGATTTTAATAAATGCTTTTGCTTAACCTGGAATATGACGCTGTTTTAACAGCAAGACCTATTCAGATGAATGTTTAACCTATGTTCTTAGTCAATGTGTCTTCTGTTTTTCAGCAAAGGGAAAGAGGGTTCAGCCACCCTGGACTGCTCCCACTGGGTCCAACCCGCCAATGCTGCGGCTCTATAACAGCCTCACACGGACAAAGGTGACATTTGGACTCTTTCTTGTTTTGCCTCGGTGCCCTTTTAGGTTACTAAATCTTGATCCGGTAGTAAAGAATGACACTGAATGTCAATGTACCTAAAAAAAAAAAAAAAAAGTCCGGCCCACAGCTCTGCTATGTTATTAAAATTACTGTCCTCTGTTTCTCCTGTTAATTTTAACATCCTGTCTTGTGTTCTTGTAGCTCATACATTCACACGTTCAAAGCGGTTTTGAGGCTTTCTACTACTGTAATATCTGCCAATGGTATGGCAAGGTCTTTGTAAGAAATTAATTGGGCGCATAACGTTAATAAAACATAAATTAAATATCAGTCGCCCAGACATTAGATGAGGACATACAAAAATACTTGGGTTTTTTTAACCCCTTTATAACACTTTTGTGTAATTATAAGTTCTACAATGAAATGTATATATGCATGACTTTGTGGGGTTGGATAAATTATTTTGAACATTATTACAATAACAATATACAATAATATTGACACCAGGCTGTTTCTATTGCAGGAGCTGTTTGTGCCTCAGAGTGGCAACAAGGTCCTGTGGTACTGCTGTGGACCCACTGTCTACGATGCCTCCCACATGGGACATGCCAGGTGAAGCTGAGTTCTAGTTTGAATAGACCCCATTTGGAAGAGAAAAATACGATGGGCGGGACCAGCTCTGCTGCTAGCTAGCATAGCTGGTCCCCTTGAATTCCTTCCCCCTTTTTGTGAAGATTTAGGGCACTGGAATCCTCTTGTACAACCTAGCTTTACTTGAGGAAGTAGCACTAGCACATTGTTGCAATTAACTTCAATGAAAATCGAAACCAAAGGCATGCTCTTCAATTAATTGACATGACCAGTTGTGTCGTTAGGCCTGGGCTTCCGGGGCTATAGCCCTGGATATTTTATGAATAGCCCCAGATCTCAAATTGACCAAAAAACTAATAATAAAAAAATAGCTCCTGATCTATTCATCTATAATTCCGATCGTGCATTATGACAATGTAGATGTGTAGGCCGCTAGCGTGTACATCGACATTTTATGCATGTACATTCAAAACCCTGTACCTTCTGTCCCGGGCGGGGCGGGGGGTGGGCTAAGCCCAGAATGTATTGTGATCCTAGCAACGCCTCTGGGCATGACAATTACTTTAGTGATGACGTATGGATTATAATTGATTTACGGAACAGGTGGAAACAGTGGTCAAAGTTCTCATACTTTCCTGCCTCACAAATGTTCTTCAAAATAGTAGTTAGGGAGCGAGACTATTTTCTGCATTGAAATGTTTAGTGTGCAAATCTGCATTTATAATTCCCTTTGTTTTCCAGATCGTACATATCCTTCGATATCCTCCGTAGAGTACTGAAGAACTATTTTAAGTATGATGTCTTCTACTGCATGAACATCACAGACATAGATGACAAAGTAAGCAGCAGCGAAGTAGGGGTGGCGCAAAATTATAAAAAATACCATTCTGTGAGACAAACATCTGAATCCTGTCTGTCTGTCTTGTCTGTCTGTCTATCAGATCATCACACGGGCCAGACAGAACTACCTCCTGGAGCAGTACAAGGAGAAGAAGCCAATGCCTGCCCAGATTCTGCAGGATGTCCTCAGTGCCAGAGTGGTAAGACCTCGAAAATCACTTGGTTTCTCTAAAGTCCAAGTTAGGTTAATCGGTGCCTTGAGGACCAATCGCTGCACTGACACGCCACAGTTGTACAGCATAAGTGTGTAGTAAAAAGAAGGCTGACAGTTTTAACAACTGTTACTGCATAAAACAGCCCAATTTGACATAATGAATTCTCCCCCAAGCATGTAGCTGATGGTGAGATGATAAACAGCTCTTGTTTTAAGGTTAAGCTCTGCGGTGAGCGTGAGTCTCCTAGGCATACAACTCACAAATGATGGATCATAATGAGTTGCTTGCTAAGCTTCTAAACGACTGGTGGACCCGTTGCCTGGACTTAAAATTCTTAACCAAACTGTCTTTAAACTAAATTGACTCTTGTGTATGATACCATTCACTAGTTAACCTGGCTATAAGCTAGTCTGTACGCATCACTTCTGTGTAGGATTAGATTTTGAAAAGGTGTTTTATAGGGTGGGCTGGGTGCATTAGTTTTACTCACTGAGGAGATTTCTTGCTGGGACTGTAAGTGGCATCTCAAATGTAAGATTCAGAAGAAGAAGCTTGGTTTGCCGCCTTTTATTTTTTTGGCGCAGTCGTTTGCAAAATGTGCTTTGCAAATGTCTGGGTAAACCACTTCCCCTACTTTTCGCTCATTTCACTTGTTGGGCACAAAGAAGTACCTTACAAGTGGGATATATATAGATGTGCAGTGAAGGCAGATGCAAGTGCAAATGGCAAGTACAAAGATAATATAATTGCTCACTAAGCTTTTTTGCCGGACCGCGTAAGCGGAGCCAGCCAAGAAGAGCGAATGTCTCTTACTGAAGCGGACCTGTGAACTATAGGTCCCAAGTTCGTATCTCCTCGCAGGTGAAGCGAAGTACGCATTATGAATTATTCCGTATAGACGAAAATTTCGCTGGCTAAAACCGTTAGTATCTACATTATAGTAAGCCTTAAATAAAACAGCTTACGGTTATATTGCGACTATTTCTTGTGGATTTTCGAAGTACGCATCCGTGCATGCGTTTTGGGTCAGGATAGACAAACGCATTTGCTGGCTTAACATACAGTAGTTACGTTATACACACTCAAAAATGGAGGTACGAAACAAGAACAGTTCTATACTTATAGGTACACTTTTGAAGAATGTTCCCTCAAAGGTACAATTTTGGTCTTTATGGGGACAGAAGAGCACCTTTTGACTAACAGAAATGGTACAGAGTGAATTAAAATAAAAGAAAGAACAAATTTGTACCATTTCACACCCGAGGGGAGGGGCTGCATTGGACCCTGCAAAACATGTGTAGGTCATTTGCTGGTACAATTTGACAAGGTACAAAAATAGACTGGCACTAAAGGGTACACAGTTGTCTCTGAAAAAGGTACCGCCCCAGCGACAAGCATTTGTACCCTTTTAATTACACACCGGTACTTCTATTTCTGAGTGTGTAGTAAGCCTTAACTGAAACTGTATACGGTTATATTGTGACTGTTTCTGGCATGGAAAAGTTCATCTTCAGTCTCGCTAGCAATTGCTCAATTCTTATGATTATTCCTAGGGAGTTAATAGATAGCTAATAAGCTGTTAAAACGGCCAGTGGTAAAAGCAATACAGTTCATAGACGCTATGGTGGAGGTAAACTTAATAAGAAACGTTAATCAGTTTAACACAATCCTCAATGGAGTCTAGCGACTGCTGAAACGTGTAATGCCGTGGCGTAGTGGTTAAAGACAGTGCTTCTCATGTGGAAGACCTAAGTTCGAATCTATTGAGAGCAACAACATTTATTCATTATTTCTGGTAGATTCCACGATTCTCTCGTCTTTTCACTTGATGAAAAAGTTAGTTATCGTCGCCTTTATTGATAGTTATTGTATAAATGTTCAGATGGAACAAGGTAAACCACTTCTCCTACGTTTTGCTTATTGGGCACAAAGAAGTACCTTACAAGTGGGATATATATATATAGATGTGCAATGAAGGCAGATGCAAGTGCAAATGGCAAGTACAAAGATAATATAATTGCTCCCTAAGCTTTTTTTTCTAAATTATTAGAGAGCCTATTAAATTAACTTACTTGATATCACCAGGAAATTCAGCTTTTAATCAAAGCAGGAAGGTGGAGAAAATAGCAAGCTGGAGTCCAGAGTCACTTTTGATTCTTTATATTGTTGCTTTTTTTCTTTTGGGAAAGGAATAACAAAAGCCGGGAGTACGGCGCAACAAAGAGGAAACAGGTCTCCCAGTAGATTAATAACAAAAACCAACTGGCACTTAAATGGGAAAAATTAAACAGACAGTCTTCATCCTAAATGGAAACCTTCCTGTATTTTTACCCCTGCTGTTGGGCATTTAACAAAACTGTTCAGAAGGAGTCCATAACTAAACTTAGATGTCAGCAGGAATAAAATTACTCAAAAGACATGCAATCCAGACAAAAGTTGCGATTCTTCGGCCTGTGTGTGTCGGATCTAGATTCTGGACTGTCCGCGTCCGCTAACTCTGTGTGTTCTGCCAAGCGGAGAAACCGTTACCTTCCCTGGTGCTCCCCGTTGTGTTTCTGCCCCCTGCTCTCACGCTGGGCCAGGATGCTATTGGCCCCAACTGTCACACACCAAAACCAGTACCAGACGAGGCTGACGCCTATTACCTGTGCTTCTCCCTTCCTGGTCTGGGCCTCGAACGTTCCAATTACTCCATATTTCTATGAATTTCAGCCTTTCCAGGCCAAGCTGGCAGAGACCACTGACCCGGACAAGAAACAGATGCGGGAGAGGTTGGACTCTGCTGTCACCGCGGCCCTTGGGCCCCTGCAGGGGGCGCTGGAGAGAAAGGCTGGGGAGGCTGACATACAACGCCTGGCTCAGGTTAGGCTCTTTGATGTACTTTCCTTTCTATTATGGCCGTGTTTACACGGGTGAAACAAATTCTGGTTACATTTTTTTTCTCATTAATTGGGTCTTCAACGATCTGATGTGAACAAATCGGAATTAACTTGAAATGTATTGCTTTTTATAAATGTTTGTGATTTTGTTTTCTTTTAGGTGCTTTGAAAGCTTTTGTGAAACGCAGCTTGAATCTTTTCTGTTGTTCACCCCAAAGGTGTTGCTGGATGAGGCCACAGACCTGGTGTCTGGCTGGCTGGATGCCCAGTTCGGCAGTCAGGTGACGGATAATTCCATCTTCTCCATCCTTCCAAAGTTCTGGGAAGGGGAGTACCACAAGGACATGGATGCCTTGAATGTAAGTGGAAGCACACACACACACACACACACACAAGCCCTGTGTTTTGGTGTGTGTGTTTGTGTGTGTGTTACTGTGTTTGTGTGTGTGTTACTGTGTTTGGGTGTGTGTGTTCCTGTGTTTGGGTGTGTGTGTTCCTGTGTTTGGGTGTGTGTTCCTGCATGCGTGGGTGTGTATTCCTGTGTTTGTTTGTGTATTCCTGCGTGCGCGCGCGTGTGTGTGTGCACTGTAGATCAGTGTTCGTCATTGCGAGGCCTGCTGGTGGCCTTCATTTTGGCCCCTGACCAGGACCTCTATGTAGTTGCTTACGGGGGCCGATGTTACTCAAAAAATATGACACAACATAAAAGAACAGACCTACTTATATTGAATACGGCTTTTGCTCCATCGTGTAACTCTGGATGGTTCGGGGTGAAATCTTGCTCGTCACTGTCATTTCATATTTAGTCATTTATCATATTTCACTATCGGCTTCCCCGATTGCCAATGTTCCTTCGGGGAAATCTGATGATTGTTGAATGACTGGTCTCTCCCACGCTTCCCTGCGCCTCCCCTCAGGTCCTCCCCCCGGACGTTCTCACCCGGGTCAGCGAGTACTGCCCCGAGATCGTGGAGTTTGTCCGGAAGATCCTGGACAACGGCTACGGGTAAGAGGGGAAACATGCCGTCCCCTGTCAGGCCACCCGTCTCCGTGGCAACAATAAGTATAAGAAATGCCCCCCATGACTTTGTGTTCTCCCTCTGATAGGTATGTGTCCAACGGGTCGGTTTATTTTGACACCGCCAAGTTTGACAACAGCCAGAACCATGCCTACGGCAAGCTGGTGCCCGAAGCGGTCGGCGACATGAAAGCCTTGCAGGAGGGGGAGGGTGACGACAGCAAAGATAACGTCCTTTACAACAAAAAAAAAAACACCAAGTGCCGACAATTTTTTTATTTTTTTGTGGCCTCATTGGTTGTCTGCCGTGTGTTCCACAGGCGACCTGAGTATCTCTGCAGACCGGCTCAGCGAGAAGAGGTCACAGAACGACTTTGCCCTGTGGAAGGCCTCCAAACCGGGGGAGCCATCCTGGGACTCCCCCTGGGGAAAGGGGCGTCCGGGCTGGCATATCGAATGCTCCGCCATGGCCGGCTCCATCCTGGGAGAGTCCATGGACATCCACGGGGGAGGGTTTGACCTCCGATTCCCCCATCACGATAACGAGTTGGCCCAGTCCGAGGTAAGGGTTCTGTTTCTGGGACGTGGACTCTTGTACCAGGGTTCGTTGTGAATCCGCCACAGCAGGTTAATGGGTGCAGACTAGGGCTGGGCAATAATATCAACCGAGTTAACTGGATTCATTCTAATTTGACTTTTAGCGCCACAGCCTTCCCTGTATAAGTAAAGTAGCCTAAAGCGACAGTCATTCTGAAAATGGATGAAGGCGAAACAGAAAGACGAAATTGTCTCCAGGAAAAAAAACAACAGTTTTCTCTATTTTACGGAGGTGGTTGTGTTCGTCAGAGATCGTATGTTGAACAAGCCGCTGTCCTGTGCGTAACTGTTGTAAGACAATAGAACAACGCACCTCTTCCAGACCCCTGAAGCACCATAATGCAGTAGAATGGGGACAGTGTGAGAGATCGGTCAAGTCAAGAAGCTGTTGCCTTGATCAGTCATGTTTTGCGAAGTGCTGGTAGCCGACAAATATCCATACCCATAAGGAGATGACGGATGTAGGGACTCTGTATTTCCAAATATGATTGCGGACTAAAGGTTTGGGGTTAGGGTTAACCCTATAACCTTTAGCCTAAAACATTAGCCTGTGTGTGCATGTCTGTTTTGCACCCCCATTTGATGAAAGTGGCAATATGTATTTGTTCATGTTAATGCAAAATGTGTATTTTCTCTGTTTTTGTTTTGCATTTTAAGAGGGAAAAACAAACATTTGAGATCTAAATCATCACTTGCGAAAACGTCTGAAAAAATATCGACATATTACTTTTTGGCAATATCGCCAATCCCTAGTGCCCACTTCAGGGAGAAGGCTAGGGAGCTAAAAGACAGTTGTCAGTGGAATAACTCGGATGTGTCCACACAGGCTTACTTTGAGAACAATCACTGGGTCCGCTACTTCCTGCATACTGGTCACCTGACTATCACAGGCTGCAAGATGTCAAAGTCTCTGAAGAACTTCATAACCATCAAGGATGCCCTGGCAAAGAACACAGGTGAAATTCATGAAGCCAGAGGCGCACGTGTGTGTATGCGTGTGCGTGTTCTAACACCTGTTCCCCGTGTTCCCCTCAGCTCGTCAGCTCCGACTAGCCTTCCTCATGCATTCCTGGAAGGACACCCTGGATTACTCCTCCAACACCATGGAGTTGGCCGTTCAGTACGAGAGGTTCATGAATGTAAGGGGACGTTTCCAGCTGTTTTCAGACCTGTCCTTTGGGCGCGCCTGTTGCTTTATGTATATGGATCTAGACCGGGGGGGGCATCTCTTTCATCGACGCCTTGTCTTCTCCGCACTGATCTGAGAGGCCTAGGCTAGGATTTAATCCGATCGCAGGTTACAGGCATTGTAGCTTTCAAATACTAGTTGAATCCTGGCTGTGTAGTAATGTTTAATTATCAGTCACAAGTGTTTTGTTTTCTCCACACTCTGGCTCGACACAAGGTGACACTTTTGTGTATTTTTGTATTTTCATTTCGTTCTTCATCTCCTCGCAGGAGTTCTTCCTAAACGTCAAAGACATTCTCCGAGCTCCCTGTGACATCACTGGGCAGTTTGAGAAGTGGGAGTCATCTGAAATGGAGCTCAACCAGATGTAAGAGAAGTGTCATAACTGGGATTAAAACCTCATTTTAATATTTGATCATAATACTGAATGTGTAAAATGGCTAACCTTGGCCTGGAATGAACATTCATGAGTATGGTTCACACAAATCCAAATCAGAAAATGTGATGGCGCAGCGGTAAAGTCACTGTCTCGTAGTGAGCTGCATCATGGGAAGACCAGGCTCGTCAATTAGCCCAGGGGTCCCACGGAGAGTTTGTTGGATTAGTCATCAAATTGGGTCGCCCTGTAGTGGCTCCTTGCGGCACCTGTGAGCTGAATCAGGTTAGACATCTGAAGTGTGTTCCTTCTGGCGCACAAGGATTACAGTCTACGTTTTCTGGTTGAGCGAGCAATGTGGCAAATACCAGAACAACTTTGGATGCGCCTTGGAACGCATGTTCAGAAGTTGACTGTCCTGAGTCCGCTGAGAGGTGTAGTAGTTGCCTTAGCAATGATTTGCGTATCTTATCGCCGGATTTTGCGATTTCAGTGACGTGTGTTAATGTGACCTCAGTAGCCATTCCACGCAGTGTCGTGTCACTGTGCACCCTAGAGACTAACCCCGCCCCCATCCCTCCATGGCGTCCGTCTCTAGTTTCTACGACCGGAAGGCTGCGGTGCACAAGGCCCTCTGCGACAACGTGGACACGCGCAGCACCATGGAGGAGATGAGGGCGCTGGTGACCCAGAGCAACACCTACATGGCCAGCAGGAAGAGCTCCCAGCTGCAGCCCAACCGCACCCTCATCCAGAGCATCGCACTCTACGTGACGGACATGCTCAAGGTGAGGGGGGAGGGGCGTTTGTCGACACAGGCCCTGACTGCGGACCGTCCGCTGAGTGGAGCCCGTGACTGGACCGTGATGAAAACAGCGGTGCCATCACATTAACTCTCAATTGAAGTCCATGTTTAAATGAAATGTAGAAAGTGAGAATTGCTAATCTAGAGGTGCTGGTCAATCTGATCTTTTTTTTTTCCCCCAACAACTAAGCTGATTTGCTAGAACGAAAGACCAATCGGTAATCAAATGATCAGGCTGGCCGTTTTAAATGTGACTGATGATGGTTTCACCACTGTAGTGAAGTGTACAAAGTTGCAGGGCAAACCGGTAGGAGACCATGATTTGTGTTGTTGTTTTTTACCAATATTTAGTAATCATCACCTTGTTAATTCGGCAAACTGATCTGTCATCACTTTTTTTTATTAAACAGCAACCTCACCCAACTGGACAGACATCTATCTAGAGACTGGACATTACATTATTAGCGCTTCAAAAAAACACTTCCATCACTTATGCATCAAGTGGCAAATGAGATTGCACAATAGCTGCCAGAAAAGGTTTTAGCCCTGTTGTTCTCAACAGGAGAACATCTGTTTTTCCTTTCTAAACCTCTCTCTGTTATATAGACCTTTGGGGCCATTGAAGGATCTGAGCCGATTGGATTTCCAGTTGGAGGAAGTGGTCAGAACGTGGATGTAAGTATGGATGTAAGCTGGGCTAGTTCGTAACATTTGCTGAGGTTTTGTGAACTAAGCTTCCAATTTGGTCGGCTGCCAATAATTATACCGGCTTTTCATTTTTTTTTTACTGCCTAAAGTCAACTATAGCCTCCTAACAGAAGCCCTGCTAAACAGGTGTATCTAGTTGTAGTGTTAATGGTGGTTGAAGTTTCTACTAACCCAAACTAATGCTCCTTTCAGCTGGAGAGCACAGTGATGCCCTATCTGAAGGTGCTGTCAGACTTCAGAGAATCTGTTCGCAAAATTGCCAGGGAGCAAAAAGGTAAGGACGCTGTGGCTGACGGCCGCTTGACATGTCACATGAGTCGTGTCGGTAGGGTTGACATGACAACCTGGCTCTCTCTGTCCATGTTCTCAGTCACTGAGGTGCTGAAGCTTTGCGACGCGGTCCGGGACGACACTCTGCCCGAGCTCGGCGTGCGTCTAGAAGATCATGAAGGTACGTGCGCGCAGACAGCGTGCGCGCCCGCGCACCCTGTCTAAAAAACCAGCAGCAGCAGCTGAGTTTTATTTTCTGTCATTGTTAGGCCTTCCCACTGTGGTGAAGCTTGTAGATAAAGACACCCTGCTGAGGGAGCGGAATGAGAAAAAGATGGCTGAGGACGAGAAGAACAAGAAAAAAGATGAGGCTGCTAAGAAGAAGCAGGAGCAGGAGGTCAGTGTGACCCGTAGAGAGATGTAGTCTGAACAGAGCAGACGGGACACAGCTGCTAGAAAAATCTAGTCTCAAGGGGGTTTGAATGTGCCGGAGAGTTCCATTTCCAATACGGATTTTAATACTTTAAGGCCCTTACAAATTATTTGAGTTCCTGTGCTAATAGTCTTTCCATCACAGTTGTCCAAACTGGAGAAGACAAAGATCCCCCCGTGCGACATGTTCCGCTCTGAAACCGACAAGTATTCCAGCTTTGATGAAACGGTAAATGCATACCAATTGTGTACCTAATACAATGAGGTTACGATAGCACTTCATAGAACATCCCTTCTCACAGTGCATGTCGTTCTGCCTCTCCCGACAGGGTTTCCCCACGCTCGACGCCGAGGGGAAGGAGATCAGCAAGGGCCAGGCCAAGAAGCTGCGCAAGCTGTACGAGGCCCAGGAGAAACTGTACAGGGAGTCTTCAGAACAACCAAAATGAGAGCTGAGAGTCTCGGGCCAAACATTGCTGATAAAATGTCAATTGGGCCAACATGATTCCTTGTTGTTCTGCACATAACCTTTTTTTTTTTTTCTTTTCTTTTTTTCTTAATAGTACCTAAACTGTCGTCCTTCTGAACTTTAGGGTCTTTCTGGGCTCATCTCTCATCAGTTGTTACTTTGAAGCCAGAGAGACACTGGGGTGTCTCAATACTCCTCATCATCCTCTGGCTTCCCTTATCCTGAACTGAAACATTAGGGTAGGTGGAGGCCAGAGTGGTGGAGGTGACCAGTGGGATCTTGGTTTCTTTGTACTGGGCTTTTTGGGGACGTTTTAACGGGATAGTTCAATCAAATCCATAATAATAAATTACCTTGCCTATGGATTGACCACAACTTCTTTCTTACAGCTTCCACGGCAGGGGTATTCAACTCTGGCTCTCAAAACCAGTTCCACTCCAATTTTTTTTGCAACCCTCTAACCAGGGATTATTTAGACCTGGGACACCAGGTGGGAGCAGTTAATGATGAGGTGGAGCAGAAAAGCAGCTAGGTCCAGCCCTCATAGGGTGAGAGTTGGATACCCCTGCTCTGCATTCTAGTAATGGTATTGACAACCTGTTTCCCTTGTTTAGCTCGAACTAAGTTGCATGCCAAAACCAAAACCAGAGTCAAACCTTATCTTGGGGTAACTGATAGAAGCTGTGCAAGTCTGTGGATGCCATGGCAACAAAAAAAAACACTTGCAGTCACTCTCTGGCTTAAAGACCTACTCAAGATGAACAGACCACAAACTTTGGGTGAACTTTCCTTGAAGGAAACTGTTGTAATTGTCAGTTGATGTAGTGAATGGGGCCTCTGAAACTCTTTGTTGGCCTCTGTGGGCTGACTCGTCTCACAATGGTAGTTTTTAGCTCTCTACAGCAAAGTACTGTTCACAGTGCTTTTATTGGTTGGCAGCATATAACATACAACCGTCCATTGAGGATTTATTTACGCTCCCCCCATCAAATAATTCCTTTTTTATTCTGATACGACTTTGAGAGAAAATGTACGTTTATAAAATGATGGAAGCACGATTGCAATGTAGAGATGATTACAGAGACAGGTGTTAAACGGAGGAACCTGTAGACTTTGAAGGAACTTTAGCTGGTTTTCTTTCTTTTTTTAGACACTGACAATGGTAAAAAAATAAAAAAAAAAAGGCTACATAAAAAATGCTTTCAATAAGTGTATAAGGTCCAACTTAGTCTAGAGGCTTGTTGCGACAACAGGATATGAGGGACATTTGAGGAAAATCTTCTACAGTAGGGGTGTAATGTAATTTTCTGGAGACATGATTGCATTATTGCATTTTTACTTGCAACTTTCTGAAGAGGCAGTGCAGTGGGAATTCCTGTGCGCTAGGTTGTGGTTTGCAACAATGACACTTCCACATCTTCTGGCAGATGGATGGTAAAGCTGTCCCAAAAACCTTCTCAGTTAAATCTTAATGGGCCATTTTTAAGATTTGTACTTCACTACGAGCATAAGTGACCAGAAGACATCGGCAGAGGACTCTTAAATATATATTTTTGGTTCCGACTAAATTGTTCCAAGAATCTTAGATAAACCCCATAGACGTGTTTTTGTCAGTCCATCTATACGTTTGCATTGACTTCTCATACTTGCTTTAGACACTCACTGCACTACCCCCCTCCCCGCCACATTTAACCAGCTCCTTTTCCATCCTGGTTCGGTAAGGGAAGAGGGGTAGGAGAGAAGTCGTTTTGTTGTCTTGGATACATTATAGGAAGGATACTACCATGACTCTGTGCACCAATCCCAGGGTGATATCTTCGGCAAGATGTAGGTAGGCAGTCTGCAATCACAAACATTTATTGGATTTTTACCAGACCTTGGCATTTTGGTTTAATTGGCCAGGAAAGTGAGAGAAAAAGGTTTTGCTGAAAGAGCAGTGGGCCAGATTCAAACCTCTACTGGGGCAGTATGTGTTCACTGGAGGCAGCAGCTTAGACAACTGGGACATCCAAGGCCACGCTCCTTTTGTTCTTCTACAACTAAATAGGAATTAGATTTCCTAGAGACCCACATTGTAATTTTGTCAACTTAAATGAACTACAGTAACCAGTTGCATTTACATTTTCACACTGTATGAAAAAGTGTGATATGTACACAATATGTACTCAACCACAGATTTGGTGGACCTGTTAACCCCCCTTATAGGAATATGTAAGACCTTTAAATAAAATGTAATCATTATTTTTAAAAGAATGTATCTTCGGTTTCTTTAAATTGTTGAAAATGTCTGTTTCTCTCACATGTAACTTATGTTCAACAGAAATACAAAAGTATACATGTCTACAGGTTTTACTATTTAATTGGCATCGCCAGTGAACCGCTATCGAACATGTTCCTGTTAAGTGAATGGAGAATCCTGACTAAAATACTCAGATTTACAAATATATTTCACATTTAAAGACATAAGCTGTATAGAACTATAATTGAATTCTCTAAATTCAATATAGAGAATTCTCTCTATACAATTAGATTTTGGTCAACTTAAAATGCCCTGTGTATTTCACTTCACAGTGTCATTTTCTGTGTTCGTCTTTGCTACTGGGCATGTTTCTAAGCATGAACACAAACACTGTTGTGTTCACAACAAACTGCATGAGCCCAAAAGACGACACTCCATAGTTCTGGTACAGGAAGCCTCCGATTGTCGGTCCGATGGTGCGAAGCAGGGACTGCACAGACGCACACAACCCCAGCATGGTGCCTAAAGATCAGTGAAGAAGGACCGATGTCAAAACTGTCTAGCGCAGTTTAGCCCAAAAACCTCTGGAAAGCAACTGTTTTCAAGTTGGGCCGAACAAAACTTCTATTCACTGTTCAACTGGTGCACTGCATCAGCCCTCTGAAGACACGCGTCAGGAATGCTATGAGGTCTTACCAGTGTCGGAAGAAGGCACGGTCTTTGTCAGCATGCTGTCGGTGATGATGTTGAACACGCTGAGGGAAAACATCATGGGCAGGACGATGAAGCAGAACTGGAACACGTTAGTCATGAAGGCCTGCCAGGGAGAAAAGAAATGTTTTAACTTTGAGACCAAAGTCGAAGGCTTTACAACAGTCATGTTCATTGGGATTAAGCATTACATTGTTTTAACTGTCCACGGCACAGAAAGTCCAACTGAAGTGTAACTTTTAACCGAAAGCAAATTGGCACGAGGCCAAATCTATACTCGAGTCACTGTAATCTGAATACAGTGAAGTGGTCACGTTACAGTCTTTAGTCAAGGAAAGATTTGAAAATTGAAGAATTACAATTTTGCAATCAATTACAATTACAACATGCAATCAATAAATCTAGTTAATAAGAGAATGTTCTGTTCTTCCTGTGACTTTGAAAGAATTCACAGGAAGAACAGAACAGAGAATGTTCTGACTTCCTGTGACGTTCTTCCTGTGACTTTCCTGCAACTGCACAATGACTGTACTGTAAATCATTTGTGTGACTAAAATGTTTGTCAACAATTAGATTGTCTCTAAGAAATCAAAGTTGACGGTCAACACGTAGACTGGCTTTGGCAAAAACCGATCAGCATCTGGAGCCAGTCAGAATGTGTTCACATTAAAGACATTGTTTGGGAGAGTCAAATTCAGATCTATTGTGAAGAAGAAACATTGTTTGTTGATGTGGATGGGTAGGCAGGCAGCCGGTGGTGGACTAACTGAATACAAATGTACATTTGTGACAACATGAAATTAATTCTATTTACCTGAGCCAGGCCTACCAGACTTGACATGCCGATGGAGAGGAGAAGCAACGAGTTCTCTGAATACTTTGTCGTCAAGCGGCCTATTACACCTCCTTGGATTACCTGAACAAATAGGACCAAAACAGTATCTCACTAGACTTTCCTTTGTCCCAGGTCTTAAAATAATCTCTAAACTATGCGAAGATTCTTGCTTGCTCGTTGGGGTTACAGCCGTAAAAGCACTCAGTGACCACTGCTGATGTAAAAAAGGCTTTATAAAATACATTTGATTGGCTGACTGTTTGCTGAACTGACATAAGTAAATATACCAATAGTGTAAACACTGATGTAGTTTTATGGGTGTTTAATAAAATGTAATATCACAAAAGGAATAGGGCTCTGTGGGCACAATTCAGCATTCTTGCTCTTTACCATTGACACAATCCCAAAGTAAGCCATTAAATAGCCATTCTGCGCTGGCTCCAGTTGAAAGAAGTTCATGGCTATGATGGAGAACATGACCTGAAAGATAACTGAGACAGAATCCCCGGAGGTTGTTAAAAAAAGACGCAAACCAAAACTGTACAGACACACTCACTAAAAAAACAACAGCGCGTACACAAAACTTTAGAAGTCATAAAATGCCAAACATTCACTAGATTTCCACAAATCCTGGTTGGAGAATTCCTGGAATTATGAAAATATGCAGAATCCTTGAAACTAGGAAAACTTTAAAACCAGAGAATTTACCAGCAATGTTGGGGGAATTTGTTAAACCTTACTGGAGGAAGTACAGAGCACATACCTGATGGTAAGCCAGAGAAGATCTTGACTGAGAAGGTTTTGGCAACCCCAGGGAACTTCATAAGTCGGGTGATCTCACCCAGGTCAAAGACTGACTTCTTCTCTGCAGGAAAAAGGTTGCCACGTATGTGAAATCACATGTCAAATACCACACATCACGGATGTCACCACATCACACGTGCCGTGAAAACCGTCAGATAAAGCAGAAAATGTATTCTGTCGACTGCAAACACAGACACACTTTAGAGAGTGAGTAACGTGCAGTGAGATTCTGTAAGTGTAGACTCTTACGCTTTGATTGGTCCTGCGGAGCTTGTGTTTTAGTGTTTTTTGGGATAAACTTCAGAACCAACAGTAAGTTGATTAAGCTCCCACCCACAGCTACACACGCAGTTAAGGTTTCCCTGAGAAATCCAGACAAGTGGTATCACACGGCCACATTTGAACGGGTTTGGACTAGAATCCGTGAGCCGTGAGGTACTGCACTCACCCGTAGCGCGTGGTCAGTGTACCGCCCAAGGAGGAGCCAGCCACCATGCCAATTCCGAAACACAGGCCCAGCTTACCGAGGGCAGCTGCCCGCTTGTCCGGTTCTGTAAGGTCTGCCACCACCATCTGGGCTCCTGGGGAATGGAGAGAGGACCGCAGCAAGTGAGACGTACCACGCTTGGTAAGACTGGAGCACGCGAGGAAAGTCAACATATTGATCAGTTAAGAGGACTAGGCCAGGGACAGACATGTTTCGGACCTCCAGGAACAAAGCTGAGTTGCCCTGAAGTCGTCCCTAAACACTTAGAAAAAAAGGGACTTTCCGAATGGGTGATTCGGTTGTCTCCAGATAATCCTTTTAGGTTATAAATTGCACCTTGCTTTCTAAGAGTAAGCAGGAGACATATGGAGACTCACCTGTGCATACAAGTATGAAGGGAACAACAGGCAAGAGGCACTTACCGGGCAGGCCGTGCATGAAGACAGCCGGAAGTTTGTGGATAAACAGCATGAGCGGACTGTCAGTTACAGCTAGTAACCCGTAGTAGACCACATTGGCAGAACAGGAGAGGCACAAGGCTGCCCTGGCCCCGAAAAGGTCCGCAAACCTACCGGCAACAGAAAGTAACACCCAACTATATTACTGTATTGTGGCATTTGGCAGGCAGTGTCTCAAACCCGTGACCTTTGGCTCCCCAGACGGGTGCACTACCCGCTGCTCCAAACAGGGACATCCCATTTGGAGGGGCAAGTAGTGGCAACAGATCTTACGACAACAGAACGAATGACTGTTCTGGACTCATTGCGCACGCAATCATGTGCCGGGGCTCAGGCCTGATAACTGCTCTTTGCAAGCCATTGGGCCATAACTCAATTTGATTTAAGTGGCAGCACTTTAAAGCTCAATTTGCTAAACTTCATTCATTACACACTCCTCGGCCGGGGATGAGGCAGCAGCCTGAATGGTACAGTATAGAAGAATGTGTTTCCTTTGACTGGCTTGGGCTCACCTGCCAAATATCGGGCCTCCCAAAAGCTGCACAACACCCACCGTTGTTTGCAAATAGCCTATCCATAACGTGTCAAAGCCCAGCTTCCTTGCCAGATACTATTGAAGACAGAGAGAGCAGTCAATGAGTTGAATTAAAGTACAAGTTTATTTCAATAATTAACTTAGTAATTGTATTGGTTCCTAGGGTCTGGGGTTACTGTCTATGCTCCTGACCACATAGGCACCCTGGCGACAGAGGTTCAAACACATGGTGCACTCAAAAAGGCTCTGGTTATGGTCCAACATATTTCTCAACACTTTTGTAGAGGTAGGCCTAGGTTAAATTATCTCAATAAGCCAAAGGCTATTTGTAACTGCTTTACCTATTATCAAATATGTACAATTTATTTTAATAACAGCAAGCTAATGCATATCACAAATAGTTGTTCTCTGTAGCCATTCTGGTATAAACTTATATAAGCATACATATACATGTACAAAAACACCTTTTTCGTACTGTGAATAAAAGAATATAGTAAAATAGGCATTCAAATACGAATACTTACTGGAGTTATGGAAAACTGCAAAAACATCCATGTGATATCCAAGGCAGCTATGAGGTAGGTAACGAAAATGACTTTCTGCATAATTGAGCCTGTCGATAAATCGGCAAAAGTGTTGAATGGCTACGATTTACCTCTTGACACCAAATTCAATCCAAATAACAAAGCTGGGACTTTGAAACAAACGGTTGAAATACAATCGAAAGAGAAAGACAGTTTGAAAGCCGACATGAACGCTGTCATGTATTGAGATTAAATGCATTTACTTTAATCTGATCTGAAGACGATGTTATAGATATATTGCCTTCATCCGTCAAGTACCTCTGCTGCTACTTGTAATGCAGATGTTTATTTCACAATAAGCTAAGTGAGTGGACCACTGGCAGTAGAAATATTAAAACTGCTGCGCTCACTCCAACATTGCAGTTAGGCATGAACTTTAGTAAAGATTAATCAGAAATACAATTCCTTTTGTGAGCTAGGCTACTTGTACTTTGACCCTTTTATTATGTAACATGTTTAGGTAGCAGCAAAAAAAATCATGTTTTAAGTTTCCAAAATAAAAGCAACGTGATCTGCTGTTGTGCTCTTGAGCAAGGCACTTAACCCGTTAACCGCTGCAGATTGCGGATCCTGTTTGTGAGTGTGTGTGTGTGTGTGTTTGTTTGAGAGAGAGAGAGCAAGAGAGTTGATGGTTTAAGGTAATATATTTAAATACAATGAATAATACAACAAATCAATTTTCTCTTTAATTTCCTGATCTATAAGTATATATAACTTGACCCAGGCATGGGGTCAGTGTATTTAACCGGTCTGACTCCAGGGAATGAGACAGCTGCCCTGTACACAGTCACCAGCAACATCGGCACAAAATAAAAGAGACATAATTAAGCAAGGGGAATAATGAGTAGTATTCTGTGTTTTCACATGCAAAAACATTTGTTTTTTGATAAAAATGCTTAACCTACATGTTCAATGATACATTATGATGCACCTCCTCCTCTACTGCTTTTGCCCAATGACATGATAAATTGCGGCACAAAATTAAATAAATCCACCAAAGGTATTCATGAACCTGGTAGGTGTATATGTGACCAAAGTGTTGAGTTGGTTGAAGTTGTTGAGGAGGACTGAGACAATTGCTTCCTAAAAAAATGGTTTCTCTGCCAATCTAACAGACACTGTTCAGGGAATACAACCTCAAGCAATTACAATTTTCCCAATGTATTTTGTCATTAAAAAAATTGACCATGTTAATTATTTTTGGCAAAGTTTTTTTATGGGTCCTTGTGTAGAGTATGTGTGTGTGTGTGTGTATGTGTGTATATGACCGGTGTCTTGTGTGTCTTTCTCTAACCACAGTCTTTGAATAACAGAAGAAAATCTATGTAGACATTAGAAAGAAGTTCTAACAGTCAAACATCCTGTCCCGTCCCCGGCAGCAGAGTACTCAATTTGTTTCCTATAGTTTCGGTTTCCACCAACTGACAAGGCCCTTAAGTGTAAGTATCTGACAGTTTAAATGGTTAAAACAGTGTCGTGTTATAGAATGCTATCTATTAAATATCTGGTCCTATTAAATATCCTGGCACACATTAATCCCATGTTAAATGCAACCGGTTGCTATGATGGTGCATTGGGGTAGAAGATCTATCCAAGTACTGGTGCTGGGTAAAATTAAGATCCCCTCCAACAATCAGATAAGAGTTTTCTGGTATACGGGCCAGTGCCTTTTTGAAAAAAAGTGAGATTATCATCGTTCATTGTTGGTCTAGATATATTCATCATGGATAACTGAAAATGTGTAGATATGTCCCACCTCAATGAGATTTCTCTATCAGAAATATTTGTTAGTAGTTGAAAGGTAATACCCTTTTATGTCAGGATTGTAGTGCTTCTCGCCTTAGCAGAGAGGTTTTTGTGACACATCTTTCCTATCTGTCAACACCTAAATCGAGGATGAGAGAAAATATTTGAAATTTGCATTAGCCTAGCACACGGTGCCCCACGATTTGACTACTCTGACTCTTCACACTCTCCTGAGCATTTCCTAAAATACATTCACTGCAGCACAAAGAATCGTTTTTGCTTTATTAGACAATGTGTATTCCATGTTCAGTATATTACAATGTGTTGCATTGGGGTTAAAGAGGAGGTAGAAAATATAGTTTTGCTTGATGTAGCACACAATGACCTATGATCTGACACCATGTTCTGACTCTACACACTCTACTAAGTATTTCCTACAATACATTCAATGAGGCACATAGAGTACTTTTGCACCTTGAGGCAATATGAATTCCATATTCAGTGATTTGCATTGTCTTGAACAAAAATGCACAAATATTAAATATTGGTCATGTTTAGATATGTATATTTTGTTTAACATTAAATTCAGTTTATGACACTTTGCAATACATTGACCACTTTTCTTTTGAAATAGTCAATATTTTGTTGACCCGGAAGTGCTTTTCAGACTTTCCTCGCCAAATTCAGTTGGGGAAATGTGGTATTTTGTGTAGCTAGCACTAAGATATTAAATAACTCTAGCTGGCTGGTAATTTGTTGCACTTTAGTGCAATGTCTAAAATGTACATTGAGAAATTGTCCCGAGTTTTAGAGCGGTATCGGGAGTATGTCACGAAGAACCCAGCCGCAACGGCACAGTTGGAGAGCACGGTTAGAACGCTTTCGTACCTCATTGCAGGTGAGCTTCGAAGTGAAAGAAAACTTGCCTGTTTTCAGTCCTCTACTACTTTGATTTTCCAAGCTATTTGTCTGGCAATGTTTTTAACTCATCGCTCTTAAAATACATTTAACATACATGGCCTCGTTTTACATGACACTACAATCTCCATCAGAATAATGTTATTTTCTTCAACATAAGAGCATTTTTAGTTCCTGGATACAGGAGGCGAAAAGGGGTTATGACATTCACGATCGTTGAATTCCAATTCCCATTTGTTAGCTGTGCAAATGTACATATATTTTAATTAGCCTACTCTTTACGTCTTTTCTGCACGGAGGCAAAATTGGTTTAAAATTCGCACATTCGACATTCAACAGACATTCGCCAATAGCCATTTACAGATTTGAAAATCAATAACTTATTGATTGATTGACATAAACACATCAAACAACGTCCGATTTATTCTATAAATGCCTGGCATACTTTTACAACCGTTGTTTTCAATAGAAATTCTACTTTGGATTTTGTAGAAATTCCTGAAACTGGTAATAATGCAATTAAAGCTTTGAAAATCAATAACCTATACACTGATTGACATATACACATCAAACAACGTCTGATTTATTCTATAAATGCCTGGCATACTTTTACAACCTTTGCTTTCAGTAGAAATTTTACATAGGATTTCGTAGAAATTTCTGAAATCTGTAAAAATGCAATTACAGCTTTGAGAATCAATAACTTATTGATTGACATATACACATCAAATAAGGTCTGATTTATTCTATACAAGCCTGGCATACTTATGCAACCTTTGTTTTCAACAGAAATTCTGCTTAGGATTTAGTAGAAATTCCTGAAATCTGTAATAGTGCAATTAAAGCTTTGAAAATCAATAACCTACTCACTGATTGACATATACATATCAGACAATGTCTGATTTATTCTATAAATGCCTGGCATACTTTTACAACCTTTGTTTTCAATAGAAATTCTACTTAGGATTTTGTAGAAATTCTTGAAATCGGTAATAATGCAATGACAGCTTTGAAAATCAATAACTTATTAATTGATTGACACATCAAACAGCATCTGATTCATTCTATAAATGCCTGGCATACTTTAACAACCTTTGTTTTCAACAGAAATTCTATCAAACAACATCTGATGTATTCTATAAATGCCTGGCATACTTTTACAACCTTTGTTTTCAATATAAATTCTATTACCAATATTTTGATTTGAATTATTGTGTTTTTTGCAATTGCATTGTTGTAAAACAGTTTGCATGGTATGTACTTCCAAAAAAGGTCAAAATTAAATAAATTATCTTTCCAGATAAATTACTGAAGCTGTGTCAGTGTGCGTTAACTGACTTGTGCGTTAACTGACAACATTTTGTTAAGAGGTACCACTGGATTTATACTTATATGTATACTTTTTATTATATCCATGCATAAACACTCCATGTTGTATTTCGTAACAAACATGTTTTGACACAACGTTTGCTCAGCTGGTTGGTGGGCGTTTGAATTGGAAATCCGGGAAATCAGAGGAATTATTTTCTATGCCCATGTTGTGTGGAAAACAGTCGACTTTGAAAACAATAGTCGGCTTTGAATTATTTAGCTAAGTTATTGCATTACTTGTAATAGTACAACAGTTTGGCATTCCGACAGTTTTCAAGTGTTTCTCTTTTGTCTTCTTCCCAGGACGGTTTACTGACTCCCATGAAATCTCAGAATTGGGTAGGTTTTGCCTCACAATTGAACTTAGATTGACTGCAATCCAACCCACACCATGAACCCAAAGTATTTGAGAGTTTCAACTGAATGACCAGTTGAACGTGTGTTTGTTACCAGTGTATTCTGCCTCCAACCTACTGGTGCTGCTGAACGATGGCATTCTGCGCAAAGGGCTCTGTCGCACCCTTCCCATGGTGAGCCTCACCTCTACCTCATGGCTACGTCCACCACGACAGTCTAGACAACTGACACTTGGAAGTGCTTTCTGAACTGACTGCGATGCCTGACGTGTGTGTGTGTGCGTGCGTGCGTGCGTGCGTGCGTGTCTCCAGTCTCTCTCTCAGCAGAGGCTCCTCACCTGGCTGTCAGTGGTGGAGTACGTGGAGGTCTTCCTGGAGATGGGGGCCACCAAACTGGGGGGGGAGGCGGGCCGGTGGCTGGTCATAATACTCATCCAGATCACTAAGTAAGAATGGAGCCCCTCCATGGACTGAGTTGTACCATTAATCCTTTGAAGTGTCCAGAGTAGAGGAAATGGTTGAGACATGCAGAGCATACATTGATTTGTATGCTGCGAGAATATCGGTGACAAAAACCATTGGTCGTTTAGATTGGCTCTCCGATTGTGTTTAAGCATCATGTTTGCCTGGATGTTGAGTCTCGCAAATGTTATTTTTTGTTTTTTTTAAACCGGCTCTGATGTCATGTTGCACTGTAACACACTTTCCATCTCAGTCCTTCCTTCCACCTAACTCCTATCCCTTATTTCATTTTTTTTTTTTACATTTCTCCAGAGCCATCTTGCGCTTCCTCCTGCTCTTCTGGTACAAATCTGGCATGCAGACGTCACCCCCAATCACCCCGCTGGACAGGGAGGCACAGCTCGGCAACGGTTAGAGACGTCAGGAGTTCGCATGTTGGGCACTTTTTTTGACCCGACTCCTTTATTTTCTTGCATAATACAGCGTTTCTGGCAGATATTGCTGTATGCAAACAATCCTATTCTAACCTGAGTAGATTATTTTGATTCGGGTGCGAATCTTCTTGTTTGCCGCTTCTTCTGCCATTTTGTCGGGCCGGAACCATTGTGTCAGTACCCTGGGTCTGGACCATGTACTGTCGCACGGTTTAGAATCTGTATGACCCGGAATATTCCCAGAGTAGATTCATGCTCCTTTGCTTTACAGATGAGGATCATGAGGAGCACCAGGGTGACCCCTCCTTTGTGGGCCAGCGGTCGGGGAGGGTGATGAGACCGTTGGGCAGTGGTAGGACACACACAAACATTCCTGTGATGACCATTTGCATTTCGGATGTTGCCAGTGGTGTTTATCAGAAATGTATTGTGTGACCGCTCTCTCCCAGCCCCCTCGCTGCAAGCCCGTCTGTGGGAAACCCCCAGTAGGAAAAGGAGGCCTGGCATGTTGGAGGATCTGGCCTCCAGCCCCACTGCCCTGGGCGTCCAGGAAACCATAGCAGAGTCCATGTACATTGGGCGGCCACTGGTGCACTGTATCCTTCCTGCTTCCAGGCCATTGCCACGGAGACACTTGAAAAAGAATCATGTGGAACGCCATCGCTCAATACCTCCCTCGATAGGTTATCTGGTATGGCAGTGATCAAGTGCCTTGGCCAAGATGGCTGTGTGATTATAATCTATATGACACCTCTGTCCTATCTGGATGTATTCTGTCCATCTTAAAATATCAAGAAATTAGAGTTAAAATGTATGTGGTATTCTACCCGTGGTTTATGGTTTCATACCACGGCCTTCATCCAGTCAGCATTCTGGATTCAAACCACCCTGTTTACAAATGTATTTTGCCAAATCAATACTAAGGGAAACCACAAACTCAAGGGATTTTCGGTCATTTTCAGTATCACCCTCTGCTTTAGAATTTGTCACTTTTCCTCAGCACTGATCTCAAACACAGTACTCTGTCTGGGAATGTGTGGGAGAGGTTCCTGGAAACCATGGCTCATCTCAGGAGCCATAGAAATAACCAGGTAAGTAACCATGCTCTTCTCTCACAGTGAAATGGGTAAAGAAATACAAACACACACACACAGATTCAATTCCTGATGTGTGTTGTGCATGTATACCTCTTTAAAAGAAGCATCTCCTTTGTTCTCTTCCCAAGTTTTGGCTTGATGAGTGATACTAAATCTCTAAACCGGCGGGAGAGGGCAGAGGTCAGGAGGAGAGCCTTCTTGCTCCTGTACTACCTTCTCCGCTCCCCTTTCTATGACAGATTCTCAGAGTAAGTGCTTTGTTTTATATCGACTTGACAAGGTTAATACTGCTCAACTGGCCGGCTGCCTAATCCGGGATCTTTTACTGAAAAATGTTGTTTATTTGGTAATGGCCCTGCAAAGGTGTAAAAAAAAAGGGCTACAATTGGTTCTGGCTAGAGAAATTCTCTCTCAAACTGAATAGCTCTTAACTTGTACATTTCTTTTTCGCGCAGAGCAAAGATTCTGCTCCTGCTTCGATTTCTGGCAGACTACGTTCCAGGCGTTGGGCTGGTTGCTCGTAAGTGTTTGCCTTGCATGTCATGCATTTTGCGCTTTGTTTGTTTTTCTTGGAGGTCGCCCCTCGACCGATGCAGCACAACTTCTGAGTTATGACGTTGGTGACAGTTCGTGTGCAAATTCCTATCCGCTTGGCGTAACCCTGAACCTGTCCTTCCAGGGCCACTGATGGAATACCTGCCCGTCTGGCAGAAGATCTACTTCTATAACTGGGGCTGAGGGCAGGAGCCGGAAGGTCAGAGGATCTTCTTGTTCACCAGTCCAGCTGGAGAGAAGAACACTAAAGAGGAAGACCTTCACTAACGCGTTATGGAGCCAGAGACACACTGGGACTCAATAGGCTGTCCGACCCAACGAAACCTGTGTTCGTTTGGTCTATTTTACTGGGGACACTGACATGAGCTCCAACGCAGCTCTGTTGCAGAGGCCTGCACCCATAGCCCCTCGCAGAGCCTTGCCTTCTCATTTCCAATATTAACCTTTTCTTTTCCATGTCATTTGATTTGTTTCTTCGGTCAGGTGGATAGACTGTAATGAATTGATGCTGATTGTGAATTTTAATCTTGGTGTTGTTGACTGTGTTAGGTGTCACGATCACTCGTCAGTCGGTATTGCCATCTGGCGCGTTCCACGTCTCTCTCACGCTTCCTAAACGCGAAGCTTCATCCAGTCTGCAGCAGGGAAGACCTGCACTGCAGGCGAGATGTCCGTTTTTGTGAACTGCATTCACAGAAGATTCTGCAGAAGTCTACAACCACAATACCTTTTACACAGGAAGTCCTGGGCGGTCGGACTCACGAATGCTGCACTTATAGGCATTTGAAGTTCAGCTCTGAAAAAGATGTGATTTAATTGACCAAAAGACCAATCAGTAAGGATTAAAGAAAAGTTTAGAAATGGCACAGGGAGTTGAAGTTCCAATGAGCAATGCATGTGACCCAGACAAACATGAAACAGAGGAAATGTAACATTTGCTAATGAAATATGGTTTCTTAGAGAAATTATTGATCTACAATGTCCTTGTTTGTTATATTGATAATTATTTAGGGGTGACAATTGGAAATCCAGACTGGTAATTTCAGCCTTATTTGATTCCAATGAGCATTTTATTTTATTTTTTTGCCAGACTACCTGAAGTAATCTGGATATGCATCAGGTGTTTTTACAGTGTGGAAAAAGCCAGTCAGCTGGAATAATTCAAACCTGCCATAGCAATGTTTACACAGTGACTGCCTTTGACGCCGCGTATCCCAACGGTAGTTCCAATTCTGAATAGTGAAAGCGGTAAAAACCCTGGTTATTCATGTTGATTGTTCCCAGTCAGTTAATTTGACCACAGGAAAATCTGCTGCTGGGTAAACAGCAATTCAGGTTCAATTGAATTGTCTCATGTTGATGATAAGAAAAACAAATCTTGTGGCCTTTTTACTAATTGTTTGTGAGGGGAAAAGAACAATGTATTTGGCAGTTTTTAATGTTTGTTTCTTTAGCATTTTGTTCGACACAGTTCAATCATCAGCTGAACGACAATGACAAACTGGCCCCACCCTGATCAGTTATTTTAGGATTTTTTTTGCCAATAGAACTTGTAAATATTACCTCGCTCTCATGTAAGCTTCCACCTGGTGTTGTTAAGCACATTCATCATCAATTAACTTGAGCACACAGTGAAGGATTTCAGTCTTTATTGACACAAATCTAATGTCTCTTTTTGTTGCCTACAATACATAACTGTATTCTTTTTTCCACGGGGCAGTTGGACAGTCATTTTTTTAGGGTTTATTCATCACTAATGGAACATATATGGACAGGCAGGGCCACATCAGGACATGGGTGAAAATGTTCAAACATAAACCCATCGTCATGGTCATGCCACGATCACAAAAATAATGTAGAAAATATATATACTTGTGAGCGGTCAGTGGTGGTTGAGTGGTAGTCTGTCTTGAGCTTTCCACAAACACTGAACCTGACTAATGCAGGTTGGCTGCACACACATTTCCTGTCAACAACCAACCAGATTTAACTTGTGCTAAACCAAGATGCAGTCTGGGAAACAGCCTCAGATTTGGAATGATCAGCTAGCACCAATAAAACTGAGAAAAACTGCAATGAGGCAAACCTCCATAATAAACAGACAAGCTTGTTAAATAACTTTGAACCAGGTGTTAGGGTGCTTGGTGGTACTCCGTGTTGTTTTTCTGAAGTCGCAGAAAAGTGCAGCCATCTACTGAGACGCACAGTGTCACCATTGGTAGTAATTCCACCTCTGAGGCTGTCACACCAGACATGCTGTACATAACCAGATAGCAGATAGAAATGTATTTTATAGAACAAGTATTTGGTGTTGGCTCTAATATGATGTACTACACCATTCAGCGTATTAAATTTTGACCTATGATATTCCTTAGGTGGTCCGAATCCTGATTGGCCAATAGCCATGATATGTGTGTGCGCGCACACGCACACCACGGGTATGACATCAATTTTACTGCTCTAATTATGTTTGTAATATACACACATACCACGGGTATGACATCAATTTTACTGCTCTAATTATGTTTGTAACTAGTTGATAAACCCCCAAGATGCTTCAATGCTGTTAAGTGCTGTGTCCAGGCACTCCTCGATGTGTAATGCATAAAAACAGCTCAGCCAGATAATACCCCCTCCTTGGGCATTATTTCTTAATGAAATAACTGAATATATCAACAACTGAATATACAACAGTGACAGGCTCTTCCTACCCATTCTTTCCTTTTGATAGGCTGACCACCAGACACTAGGACGACAGGTCAAGGGGTTAAGCAACAGCTAAGCTCTGTCCAGCCACAGGTTTTAGAACGACCCGACAAGTGTCTGTGCATTCTATCTGTTGGGAATTGTTTAAAGAGACGTTAGAAAATAATAGCGCAGTCTATTTATAATAGCATACAAATCTCAATTTAGGAACCCAAATTAAAGTGATTAGTTATTTTTATGTGACTCACCTCATGTTCAGGGCCCACTATCGGTCCCGCCCCCTAGTTTAAGAAATCATGGTATACAGGGTTATACAGAAACAGTTGACTTGCATTCTTTTCTTCCTATGCTTAAGTATCTTATGTTAAGGGATAACTACAAGTGTGAAGTCAATTCAGACCCAGGTTATAATTCAATATTTCTAAGCAAGTTTCTCAAGATTGGTCAAAATGGCTCAAATTTTCAGCGGTCTGATTCTGTAAACCCTGTGACTGGACATGCCTGGATGAACTCAAAACAACCGTTCTTTCAAAATAAACACACAAACTAAGTAGTAAAAGGTGAAAAGCTAACCGTTTGTCCAACCCGACTGAAAACAGTTCACACTCTGATCAACTCATATTGCACCGTAAGGTTGACTGGCTGTTGTTTCAACAAAAAATAGAAAATAAACCCGGTTTCCATCACCTGTCTGATGGAGGCTGCAACACTCAGATGTAAGGTGTTGGCTTTTCATTCGTGCTGTGTGGAGTTAACCCATTCTGACAATTTCACAGATAATGAACCTTTGTGTAATTAATTCAACTCTCAATCGACAAGAGAATTTAATCCACAGTCATCTTTACCAAAATGAAAACAAATAATCAACAGTATGGGACTACTGCTTCTCTTTCCTGATGAGGTGAATGCTGAATTGTTAAACATACATGGCTCCGTCTGTTAAAATTGTGAGAAATGGTTGAAAACAGTAAAAACAATGTAAATAAGTATAGTACAACTTAGAGATAGGTTTGGTTATCATACAGTCCTTAGAGGATACTTTAAATCAATATATATATCTTTTGAAATCAGAGACCAAAATAGTACAGAAAGTAATATTCGTTAGTTGAAGAAAAAAAAAAAGCACTGGATATTTTTCTTTGTTAAAAAAAGACTTCCTACACCTTCCAATGCTTGCTTTGCCAAAAAGAAATTGCAAATGTCTACTAAAAGAAAAGAAAATACTGTCTCACTCATATAAATGGTCTCTAAAAAGAGCATGAACAGACATGGGGGGGGCGTAGGATCCCCCTCCATTCAGGCAATCTCCTCCTCTCTCCAATCGGGCTGACTGACCACGCCCCTCTCCTCCCCGCCACTATGACATCATCGCTCCCTCTGAAAAGTGGGTGTCGTCCATCCGGTGTCAGTAGGCCCCATAGCGATCCTAAGACACAATCACAAGAGTCTCATGACCATATGCCGTTAGACGCCAGGGAGCTGTCTGTCCCTCAACCACAACCGGGAGTGGTCGTTGTGTTGATTAACCGCAGAACTGAACAAGCCCGGAGAAAAACACACACGGTTCAGTTTCCGGCCGTAGCTGGTGTTTTGACCGCGCATCCTAATGAACGGCGTGCACCCTCACCTGTATGGTGTTCATGACGCCGTTGGCCAGCACGGCCATCTTGCCTGCCACCGTCTTCACCCCCTGTTTGAACTGAGCGATGTCCGGCCCCGTTGGCAAAACACTGTCATAACCTGCCCCTAGACAGAGAGTTGGAGGAAAAGCTCTTCATTGGGTCTAGGAGCCCACGACACAACAAATAAACAAAGAACATGAAGCACAAGCACAATTTAAAAGCACAATACCGAATCATCCTCCACAGTAACAGAACAGTCCCTGAGTAGCCCAGATACCCATGAACAAGGCTCAAGGTTCCTAACCAGTGTATAGTATGCATACTCAACCCTCAGTCTAGCTGCCAGCATGCTCTCAAACATGCCCACCACATCCACAGACCCCAGGCCCAAAATAGAGATAGAAAGAAAGGGAGAGCATGAGAAAGAGAGCTGAGCAAAGTACCTGTGTTTTGGTCACTGGCGTCTCCGAACAGGTCAGCGGAGCTGATGGACGTGCTGCCCGACATGCCCTCCAGGCGCGTCTTGGCTTCATACTATGGAGAGATGGAGCGACGCCACAATCACGTCACCGATCACATTCAACTGGAAATGTCCATCTACAGAAACGCTCTCAAACATCCGGTTGTCTTACTAAATACGGCCTGCATCTAGAGGCTGCAGACGAATAGCTAGATAGACCACTGATCTAGAGGCTGCAGACGAATAGCTGCTTGGTATTGGTTTGTTTTACAGCGGTTCAACGTTACCTCGGCGTTGCTCTCCCGGCCGAAGAACATGTCTGAGGAGATGGCCTTGGCATTGGCAAACTTCTGTCGGGCCTCGCTCGACTCAGCCACGGGTGTCGCCTCGGCCTTCCGCCGACTGGGCCGGTCTCCAATAGGTTGGATGCTAGAGGTGGTCACCTCCTCTCTGGGCTCCTCCTTCTCCAGGGCCCAGGAGGAGGTGAAGGAAGCCGTGCCCCCCTCTGAGTCCCACCGCGAGCTGAAGGCGTCCCCAGCTGTGAATGGGTTGTCCTTGTACCTGTCCCAACAAAACACAGACAGACAGGGTGAAATCCAAATGTTGCTGGCCAGTTGTGGAGACAAAGACACAGTGAATCTGAAGACAGTTAGATACAGGACTTCCTGTCTATTCCAAATCTACACCTAGCCTGAATACACCAAAGGCATTTCAAAGGACCGGACTGTTCAAGTTCAAAGTTTATTTATCAAAGGCACCGAATAACACAAAATACAGCAACAATATACATAACTATTGTTAGCATGATGAAGAAAATATCTAGTCCATCAGGGCGTAGATTTCAGATATTACCACATTGTTAATAGCAATCTCTTTTAGCTCTATACTACAGAACTGTCTAGGAGGTAGCTAGAGGCTTGAAGAGCATTTGGAAATAGAAGTTAATGTGAACCCGATGCCTTAGGAGAATCCAGATTACACTGCCCAGAACATTTACACACACCTGGACTTTGGCTTTGTGAACCAGCAATGCCTCTGGGGAGCGACTTACTTAGGCGGTCCGGAGGTGAATCCCGGCTCATCAAACATGTCCAGTTTGGAGCGAGGCGAAGACTTGGCTCCCAGGGGTGTTTCCTGCTCAATGACCTGCATCTCTGACATCACAGAGTGGGATATGGTGCTGGAATCAACAGAGCACACAACTTAGACGCACGCACACGCTCGCTCTTAAGAGCGGGCCATCAAACTTGCATGAAAATCACTGACACAAATTAATTGCCTGTGCGGCAACAGATTCATATTTGGAATGCTGAAATAATGCATATTCCATGAAAACAACGTCTGTGTTCTTTGAAAAAGTTACAATAATTACTTTTTTTTTTGTTTTTACCTGCGGTTGCCAAAGCCCATTCCCAGTCTCTCAGCCTGCTCCCTCTTCTTTCCTTCCATGTTCTGAATCTTCTTGTCCTCCATCTTCCTGTCGATCTCCAACTCCTTATAGGCCAGGCGCATAGAGGCCACACTAAGACAAACAAGGTATTCGTGGACAGGTTAGTCACGCCCCTGATACCCACGTCAGCACCAAGGTTATAACAGTAAACTAAAACGAGAACCATTGGGAAACATTTTGTATTCATTTGTTGATTTTAATTTTTACTAATGGATTAGGACGATTGGTGGACGAAATAATTGACATGAAACAAGTGATGGTCTTAACAACATTGTTTGTGCTTAGTTGAGCAGTTTGTTTGTGTGGAACAATGCCAAGCATTGGCACGCCTATCCAGGAAGTGAGCGCATTCCCACACAACAAGCAAGTTAGTAATCTACTACGGAGGCATGTTTGCCAAAGCAGTAACAGGACCCAGGGCTGTAAAGGACCACTGTCTAGGATCCTGCCTAACATTTACAAGACTGAATTTTAAAACAGCAGGCAAGTTGTGACCGTCTGTTCCACTCACATGGACTCCTCCGCCTGTTTCTTTGCCTCAGCCACCTGCTCCTCCTTCAGCTTCTCAGCCACCTGCGCCTGCCTCTCCACCTCTGTGAAGCTCTTGCTGCTCACCTTCTGGGCCCCTAGTCCCTTCTTTGCGCCCAGCTGGAGGTTAGAGGAGCACAGAGAGATGGTTAAGCGAAGCTGGGTAGAGAGAAAGTGATGGTGTTCCATTAAACCTTGTTGTGTTGTGACAGCCCTCGGATTGGTTAACCAGTGGCGTGGTCACCGGATGACCAAAGTTAAAAAATGTGAGACAAAGAGATTCTCTCACACTCTTGGAAAAGGGAGAACATTGTCGTTCGGTCAAAAGACAAAAAAGAAGAAAAATCTGGGACTATCCTGTGCAGTCAAACATGTTTAGCACAAAAATCTTCTCAAACTTTTCCAACAGGAATATCAAGAATACAGAGCTGACATAATTACACATCAGAGGAGCATGTTTGTCCTACAAAGACTCAATAGTGACTGTGCCCCAATTGGGCGGTACAGTTTCTGGCATTTCTTTTTAACCGGTAAGTCGGGTTGACAGGAAAACCTTGGGCCCTCCCGCAGAGCGTCCTTAAGGGCTCCATGGGGACAATAACTCACCCCTTTCTTAGCTGTGGTGGGCTTCTTCTTCCCAATGATGGACTGCTTCACATCTGTAACACAAAGCTCCTTGTTAGAACACAGGTGACAGATCAAGGAACCCCGGTTTGCAAGTTGCTCAAACCACGTAGACCAACCCCCGATCGTGTAAATGCACAAATTGCTGAATGTTAATCCAATGTTAAAATGCAAGGACCCTCTTGGCAGACAGAAAGAGTATTCAGTTTCCAACAGTCCTTTTATCTGCTCCAAAGCAGTTTAAAGACAGACCTTGTTGCCATGTTTTGCGGCGGCCAGCTCTGTTATAGCACTACAGCTGAACGACAGAAACATTTTTAACATACGTGGCAAAGTACTTGGTTACGATTGTATGTTTTGAGGCCGTACAGTGCCAATGATTACTGTTCACCCTGCTTGAACGTGAGCGTCTAGCCGGGTTACCGAGGGGACTTGAGCGTCTAGCCGGGTTACCGAGGGGACTTGAGCGTCTAGCCGGGTTACCGAGGGGACTTGAGCGTCTAGCCGGGTTACCGAGGGGACTTGAGCGTCTAGCCGGGTTACTGAGTGGCAATTGAAATAAAACTATTTACACATGAAATAAGCCATTTAATAACTGAAATATCTTGATTGTATTGGCATTCATTCAGCCTTTTGTAATAATAAAACAAACTCCTACAGTCCTTTGAACGTAATCCGGTTTCAATCTAAAGTGTTGCTTTTGAAACTATTGATCATATCTTTATTAAGAGATCAGAACACTTATATGGTTAATGCGGAATTGAAAAATCACACTTCAATCATCTAAGCGGTACCAATTGGGACAGCTGGGTGATGATCTAAACATTGCGATGTTGAATTTGGCGTTCCTCAAGTTCCTGTGCTGGGACCTCTTAAATTCACTGTATACACTGGCTACTTTTGCTAGTCCAAACTGTTAAAGCATTGTCATTACCCCTCTTATGTGACACATATTCCGTACCAACCAGAGAGGGTACTCAGGCCCCAAGGAGCCGGTCTGCTTGCTGCGCCTACATGCAGAAACAAGGCGTGCTGTGGAACATCCTCTATCAAAGGCCCTCACTTAAACAACAGCTTGCCCTGTCAGGTAAGAGGGGCCAACACCATGTTTAAGTCCCTCATAAAGATATACCTTATTAGCTGTGATAATTAGGCTAGACCACTTCTCTGTGCTTTTACTAACCTTTCTCTTACTGGATCTCACATTTTAAATTTTTTAACAGGAGCGAGATGCAACAAATTCACTCAAAGTCCGAGGGGAAGATTATTATTATTTAACATAGGCACTGTAGCCTTCCAAATCAAGGAAACAGGGCGTTGTTTATCATAGGCACTGTAGCCTTCCAAAACAGCCACCACTAGGTCATAATTAAGGCAGTATAGATAGTGGGCTTAATGTTAAAGAAAGGTTGTCAGATTGCTGAGTGAACGTTTGTAGAACTGCAGAATAAAGAAAGCCTTGGCAGAGTCACACATTTCAGTCAGAGCACAGAGTGTGGGTGGAACGGCCACAAGCTCGCATGTAACATTTGGAGGCGGTGTCAGTCAAGCACAGAACCAAACATGCTTCCTGAAGGTCTGGCCAGCCAATGGGCTAACAGCAGCTTTTGAAAGGCTTTCAAATCACCTTTGGATAGCTGTGGTAGATCAGACGACAAACGCATCGAGTCCTCTACGGACAAAGCAGACAGAGGTGTTAGAGGACCCCAGTCATAAGGAAAACCTCAATTGACTGTTTTACAACATGATGCATGACCATGTGTCCTAGTTGCCGCCTCAACGCAGAACCAACTACGACAGACTCTGTAGATTTGGTTTCTGAGGATGTCTTGCTTCAAAGGTCGGCAAAGATAAATGAGAGGTGTGGGGAGAGATTGTCGTCACATGACAGGAGGCTTCAGGATGAACAGGAGGATGAGAGCTGCGGGACGATGTCTTCGTGTGACAGGGGGGTTAAAGGAAGAACGAGGGGATGACTGAGAACTTACCCATAGCCACTCTGGGAGACTGCTCACCGCTAAGTCCCTCGATGCTCGGCCCATCCTCCAGCTCTGGGAGGGTCAAAGACCATCACAAATCAACTGTCAAATTCAACATTTACCTCAGAAATATATTAGAAAGATTCACACGGGAGGATATGAGGGGTGTAGGAGGTGGGCCAGCGGGGGCGCGTCTCTCACGAGTACTGGTGGTGTCAGGGTTTTTGGGCGTCTCCTCTGATAGTTGAGGGGTGAGGGCTCCGTTCTGCTCTGTCAGGGAAGGGGCAGTCACGTCCCAGGTGTTTGAAGGCTACAAATCCAACAATGAATTCCCATTAAACAACAGAAGCAGCAACTGAACACACACACACACACAAATGCGCAACTTAGTGTGCGTATGTCTTTTTGACTGGTCTAATTTTAACAGGACACCTGAGTATGCTCTGCAAAGAAGTCAGACTCTTTCTTCTCCGGGGCTGCATGTTGGCTGCTCCCACTCGATGAGTCAATCCAGAGCTGAGAGAGTGACAGACAGGAAGCGTTTAAGGACGCCATTCACACAGATGGCCCAATGCAAAATCAACCACTAGTGACTAGGCCGTACAGATACATCACACAGTATATAATTACCTGGGTCAACAAAAGGGAAATATTCAAACTGTAACAATTAAAAAAGAAAATGCTTAATGCATACTTATTCAAATGCAAGGACAAACAGAATGAAAACAAATTTCCGTCAGTTGACCTACTGAAGTATTGATGGTGAATGATGTGAATTTAAGGAGCTATTCATAGCAACCTTCCTCAAACAGGAATGTCCTAGCCAGGGGTTGGCTGTATATAAAGTACAGTTATATATATTAAAAAAATGCCTAGTCCTCAAATCTGCAAAACAGCTTCGGGACAAAAATAATTCACGATTGGAAAAAAATAACAAGTTAAAAAATTAGGCATCTAAACACCCTCAAGAAAAACCCAACATCCACATTGGAAGAGGTAAAAGCTTGGTGCGACTCTGAAGTGCCGCTGCGCCAATAAGAACAGATCCCATGTTTGTGAAAAGTTCCAATAGAAAACCTGTGGTCTATCTGCAAGTGACTGCTTGATGCTGCTGTTAACCTCACATGTTGAGTTTGACCCCGCGCCAGTGACTCAACAGGCCGAAGTCTATCTGATATGGGTTGCAGGGACAAAGATGAGATAGTGGGAGTTTTGTCTTCAGGGGCAGAATAATATCACAGAATTCATTTTCAATGTATTGACGACCATAAGAAATGAGGCAGAGCTGAAAAAAAGGCTTCGGGTTTCCATGAATTCCAAAGCCAGGGCCTAGTTTCCCACCGCATTGGTTTTAGAACTGGGGTGTACAGAGGTACTGCATGGGGGTCCCCATGGAAAAAAAACAACTGACTTCCTACCCCGTGGAATTAGGTCAGAAGATACTATAAAATTTTAATATATTAGTCAACAATACTGGTCTTCACAGCACTCCATCAATCAAGTTGTCCACTTAATACTTGTATTCTTCCCCCAAAAAATATATAAACATAAATTCATTGTTATTTAAGGATGTTCTCTGTTGCAAATTCTAAATCTCTTTTTCCAATTTGTGGGCATTTAAAATGGTCCTACCCACGACATAATTTGGTCAGCCATGCGCTGCCCGTTGTAGTAAAATGAAAAATGCCATTGTTATCTCATTTGACTTGGGTTCTGAATATGGAGAAGAGGTCCCTAATGGTGTCAATGACCCAAGAAATGTCACCAGGTAATGTTGATATCTTACTGTATTTTCCAACATAAAGACTAGATCCTATGAAGTGCCTTATTCCCAAACTTAATTCCATTTAAACAACAGCTCAAGGTCGGCTGGTAACCATCAGAATCTAGGATTGTGGAGCAACACTGTGTAAAATCATATGAAATAATAATAATAAATGACATTAAATCATAATATTAAGCCATATCTAATCATATTAAATTATAATATCGAATCACATTAAACCATAATATCAAATCACATTAAACCATAATACTAAAACAATGTTCAATCATAGTTCATTATATTCATATTTCCTCACATAAATCAAATTTAATCACAGCCCGTACTCACATCAGACCCGTATTTAGATAGCGCTGTGTTAGCTTGCTGTCGGATCTTCTCTCGGTACATCTGTGCCGCGCGGCTGTTGTACTTGGCGGTGGTGTCATTAGTTGAGCAGCCATGCTGTCGGAAGAAGGCGGTCTATACTCGGAAAAGACACAAAGAAACTGGTGAGAAAGTTACACACAACTCCGGAAAAAATTAAGAGACCATTGCACCTTTTTCTTTCCATTCCAAAAAAGTTGAAAAGGAAGGTTTTGAGTGAGGAACAAAAGTGTTCAATTTGCAGTGGTCTCTTAATTTCAACCCTTCTGTTCCTCACTCAAAACCTTCCTTTTCGACGTTTTTGGAAAGGAAAGAAAAAGGTGCAGTGGTCTCTTAATTTTTACTAGAGCTGTACTACGTATTTACATACTATAAGGTTGAAATAACCCTCAGAACTGTTACAATGGTGTCTTTTTTTTTTGAGTAAGAGCTGTCCATTTTGTAGGATGGGTCATACGGCCAACTAAATTATGTTTCAGTGCTACCAGGATTCAATTGTATCTGGCCAATGACTGTTCAGTCCAAGGGGCGGGCTTTAGACCATCCTGTAAGTAAACCTCCACATTATTTTCCAAACAATCAGACTGAGAATATCAAAGACCCAAGTAGTCACACCGAAATAAATCAATACAAAAATATTTAGGAGTTATATTTCAAATACAACACAATGCTTCGATTAGACAAAGTGCTGACATTGTCTAATCAAAGGGGCCTTGGGTTCTTCGCCTGCATGTTTAATGTTACATCTTTGTTTTCACCTACCGCATTGGCATTGCCTCCAACCTGCATACATCTCAGCTGAAACCAGTTCCAGTTGGAGTCAAGCTCGGTGGATCTGAGATGCAGGAAAAAAAAAAACACATTAAAAGGGGACTGAATCCAAGACACACGTGAGCCTCTTAATTGGCCGGGTAATTTGGAGAAACCAGATGTGTGTGCATTAAACCTGACAGCAAGGTCACCTGATAAAGCTGAGGTGTACTCCTAGGGAACGGTGGATGCCGGAGCAGTCAATGCACAGAAACACCCCGTATGGTATACTGGCCCAGCTGGGGTTCTTGGCAGCACAGTCAAAGCATGCCTGCATGGAAATACACACGCACGCACGCACACGCGTACACAAATTCTGAAGCAAGGGTGAGCTTGAGGGCCACATCGGATTCAGAAGCTGAACGCTGCATATATACAATATACATATATTTTCTGTCCAATATGTCAAAACCCATGTGTGGGCTGGAAAAGGGCAGATATTGACAAAAAATGTATAGTTGCATTACTGTGTCTATGTACTTTAGGTCTAGCTAGTTTCAGATGTTCAAAAGTGACATGAAAAATCACTATCCAAGAGGTATGGGCATGTGGACAACAAATATCAATGTTTCTCCATGCCAGTCAAACTGTGCACCAAACCTCTCAAGGCCAGATTTTTAGAAATTGCTTTTTCTAGTAGAATCCCTTCACCATCCAAACGGCTGGGAAATATGTTCTGTAATGAAAATGGTAGTATTTACTGCTGGTATACAAAATTTAAGGTAAAAGAAATTGCATAAGTGAAACTTAGTGAACAAAATGTGAAATGGAGAAAAAAAATGACACTTTCTGAAATGCTGCTGAATTGTCAATAAGGAAATTAAATCACCATGACAACAGGTTCAGCTTTGAGCATGAATGATTCACACTAACCACTAGGAAGTTCCCACCACCCCTTTTGTTAGAAAAAACAGCTTTTAGGACAGGAAAACTGTGCCGCCTTCTGTTTGCTACCTGCCAAACCCATAACTTTCTACAATTATCTAATCAAACTTTTTATTTGACAAGTTAACCAGCATCTTTACCAAACTTTTTCAACCAAACTACCATGTGGACCTGGAGCCTTTTGAACCCTATCAGACAAATTTAAAACAATTTCATGTGTTCAAAGGCTTTAGGCCTTCATGTTGTGGTTGCTGTAATCTAAAATATACAGAACTACATTCCCCTAAGGATTGCAGTACTAAATTCCTGGATTCAGAAACTGTCAGACAAGAGAGGGCCAAGAAAGGATGAAAGTAACCCCCTTCATGTCTCTTTCAGGGCCGAACATAGCTCAACATAGCTTGTAGTTATCAGGGGAAAAACTGAAAGCCGAACAGGGTTGCCACATTCAGCTGAAATGTTCAGCCAAGTAGAGAGGAATAGTTGATCTCATCAGGACAAGGAGACGTTTGCCAACACATTGTCACCTTGTCCTACAGATATTGACACAGTTATCAAAACACTAAGGTGTTGTAAGCCTACACAAAACAGACCACATTTGAAGAGGACCTAAAAATCCCCATGTAGAAGAAATGAATAATGGCTAGGTTTTATGGTGATTATGACTCTTTCCATTTCAGTAAATGACCACTCAGAACTCTCCCAGGTGGCCTAAACAAGCCCAGTTATTTTCAGGTTTACATCAGACATGACAAAACAAACGCAAGGAGACATTGAGGAAAACTGGTAAACTGCATTGCTTCTTGACAGTTGTCAATGGTGTGTATGTACTTTGCAGAAATTTAAACAAAATAAATCTATATTTTGTCATGAAAACATAAGGGTGGGTGTATTCTGGGCATGCCAATACCATCTGTCCTTTTTAGAGAGCAGGTAATATTTTTTTACTACTCGTTTTTCAGATTTAGGAGACAGTCTGCTTTCACCAAACAGATAAAGGTTTCATGATTTTTGTTTCCTTGGGTAAATTAAACCTTTAATGATGAGGAGTAAAACTGATGACTCTATAACAGAGGAAAAGTGAAATTTGTGCAACTTATGCTTAAGTTACGTGATTTGATTCATCGATACAAATTAATGAACTGAGCAATAAGGCTCAAGCGCTCTACCACCTGGACAGTCACTCATTTATCCCACACACATTCTGACAATATAGCGGGTTGTTGTGCTTTCAGACATTGAATATGTATATGTATGTGTGTGTTGAATTATAACAATAGTTTGACTTATCCAACGTTCGTTTCGAAGCAGAACAACCTGCAATGTTACATAAAAGGACTATACTGCTGGGATAAAGAAAAGCCCGCTGGACTTCCGAACCAGAATCTAAGAGGGAGTAGTTTGAACTCTAAAACACATTTACATCTAAGGTTACAGAGGCTACACGTAATAACAGCCTCCCTCAACCTTGGAAGTTGATAAATAATTTTACTGCTTTCCTCCTTGCTTGTTATCAGTGAACGCATAATATAAGAAATGTCAGTGTCATTGGACAGTAAGAGCCGACAGATACCGACTGTAATACAATACTAACTACTACTTCGAATACATGTAATCAGCTGTCGTTTTAGCCATTCATTAATAAATATTACGGAGAAAATGAAACCACGCCTTTAGATTGTTGACATGCATACATATAGCAATTCCATGTGTTTCTATGAGAATTAATGGTCAAATCATATTAGCAGTAGGCTAACTATCTAGAAAATTACGCTAGGTACTGTACTGCCACTAGACAATTACGCTAAGTACTGTATTTGCTAGTGGCAAGTAGCCTACAGTAACGTTAGCTACAGCCCACCCGCAGTCACAAGTGAAAACAGTAACGTTATCTAGCTTAGCGAGGGTACAGTAATAGTTCCGCCTGGCTGAAATAAAAAAACACAGATTGGCTAATGTTAGCTAACTAGCCCAGCAGGAAGTTTCAGTGCTACATCATGGCAGGTTTTAGGCATTACGGCGTAAGCAACCTAAATGAATGCTATACGTGGCTCAGGCAATGACTATGTGGCAAAATAGCTGGCTAGCTAACGTTAGCACTTAGCTAGTCGCCGTAAGGCCCAGAGAATAAGCTTGGTCAGTGGCCCGGCTTTTTAGACAGGTAGCTATCTGGCATTATAACTGTTTTCAGGTTTACATATAAGATCAAATAAGGGACCAAAAATGGTAGTCGATTAGTGACTTGACAGTTAAGTGTTATTTTAAATACCTTGTTAGTAGGAATAGACCGTAGTCTTTTAAAAATAGTCAAAATTTCAGTCTTGGTCGGCTCCGCAGCCATCTTGCCACCTTTCCAGGGATACGGTAACCAGTGGGACTCAAAAAAGCAGGGTAGTTCGCAAAGTTCGATTGCTACGACAGCAAATGCTAGTACTTTTTTTTACAGTCCATGACTGCATCTGATGCTATGTTATTGAACTCATGGGAAAGTCGCAAATAAGAGACGCCAGCTTTTATTTTGAGGGTGTTTGTCTATTTGACCAAAAATAACATCACTTTTATGCAAAGTCTGTTTATTTCAAACCCGAGTGCTTAAAACCTAATTCACTAATTCAGACGTGAGACATTTGACTATTAAAAATATGAATAACGTCAGTTAAAATTGTCCTCCCTGATTGGTTCAGCGCCATTGTGAGTGGATTAGCAGTGGGCGCTTGCAATTGAATATTGTTGCTTTGCCTCATTGTGCTCTTTTGATTCCTTGTGGCAGCTTGGGCGTCTGTGAGCTCAGTCGCGGTAGAAGGCCGGATAATGTGCTCCTCCTGACGCATAATAATTCTGGTGTTGACTTCCCAGTTGAGCAAGCAGCGAGATAAGGACCAGAATGGCATTTGGATGTGGCTTGCAAGACAATGTCAGCCGAGAGTTGCTGCGATATAACTTTGCCTTAATCACAAATTAAAATGCATGAAATTGGGGAGAAAAACGGGGTAAAAATTAAAAAGTGACCTACTTAACTAGGTGTCCTAAGATCTGGCATGATGCCACCAATACCTTATCAGGGCAACATAACCAACAACTTTCGAAAACATTTTGCTGGCTTGCTGGTGTCCTTAACTCGTCATTTGCATCTATTTCAAAGGACCTTTGCTCTTCAGAAACTGTTGACGGCTGCCCAAACTTACAAAGGGTTTATAGGTATTTTATGTATTAGCTAACAGCATCACGTTTTAGCAGTCTGTGTCAATAACGTGATATGCAACCGTTGGTGGATTCATCTTAGCTGGTTAATGCAAGTTTAGTTGTTTTTGTTGTTTTGGGACTGTTCCTCTAGGAAGGCATGGCTGAGTCCTGCCAGATCTTACAAAGCCTAATTATAGTAATTTCTTCAGTAACACAGGGAACGAAAACAAATGTTTGAAATACTTGAATGTGCATCTCAAATCCGGTTTTTCGTGTATGGAACCAAATGCCTCAGTAGAATTGAATAGCAACAAGAAACTGAAAGGTGATGCTCAGACATTGAATGGCTAAAGAGACGGACATCATGGGCCTTAGTATAGTTCTAGTGCTGGGACTCAGCATTGCTGTCTGCCATAGCGCCAATTTTTCATTCTATGGCGGAACAATTCATTACAAAATATCAGGGGCCATACCCGTGGCAAACTCTCAATGGACAGAGGAGGTACGTGCCTGCAATAACTTGATACATTACATGGTCTACAGAGTATATGCCTTTACTGCTAAAACAAATGTAGGTGACAAATGTACAACTTCAGTCTTGCTTCAATTTGTAATTGAAACAGGCTGATTGTTTACTTTTGTAAAAGAATAATTAACATTGAAATGAAAATGATTTTCAGTCACTTCAGAGAAGTAGAAAATGTGATCATACAGGTTTGAGGTACGCTTCCAGGAACACAAGGCTATGTAGCAGCTCTGATTCTCAAAGCAACCGACACAGATGTTTATCCTGTACATTCATTTTTTAAAACTGCTGAATATAGTGTAAAAACAGTACAAATGTAACCTATTGTCATTGGTTGATAGATAATCTGGTGAAAGATGATAATTCAGCACTCTGCCTGTGGTAGAATGGTAGTTAAGAAATCTTCTCGATTAATTATAAAAAAAACCCCACTTAGAATCAGTTCTACATCCAATGAACGTAAGAGAGTGCTTGGGCAAAAACAAAAACATGCACCCTTTTGGGTCCCGAGGACCAGGATTGGGAAACACTGGGAGATTAATGTTTCTACTTAAACATAAATCTATGTAAGATTGGAAGAATGTTTCTACTTCAACATCACGCTGAAAGAAATTTTTAGAAAATACTGCGTGCACAATTATTAGGCAAGTGAGTATTCTGACCGTATTATTATTTCTATGGACATTTTCCAAATCCAAACCATATAAACTTGAATGCTTATTGGATTGAATCATTGTCAGGTGATATGTATTTGTGTAATGAGGGAGGGTGTGGCAACAGTGAATAACACCTAATGTCAAGGTGTGCATAATTATTAGGCAGCTTCATGACCTCAGGTAAAATGGACCAAAAAAGAGATTTAACTGACACAGAAAAGTCATTAATTGTAAAATGCCTTTCAGACGGATGCAACACTCTTGAAATAGCTAAACTATTGCGGCGTGACCACCGGACACTCAAACGTTTTGTTGCAAATAATCAACTGGGGTGCAAAAAATGCATGGAGAAGAAAAGATGCAAATTAACTGCAAAAGACTTGAGAATAATTAAACTTGAATCTACCAGGAACCCATTATTCTCTAGTGCCATCATATTCCAGAACTGCAACCTACCTGGAGTGTCCAGAAGTGCAAGGTGTCAAGTGCTCAGAGACATTGCCTAGGTCAAGAAGGCTGAAAGAAGACCACGACTGAATAAGATTCACACACAATAAGAAAAACCTGAAGACAGATTTTTCAAAGGTTTTATGGACAGATTAAATGAGAGTGACACTTGATGGACCAGATGGATGGGCCTGTGGCCATCACTAATGGACACAGGGCACCACTACAAGTCAGGCGCCTGCAAGGTGGAGGAGGGGTACTGGTATGGGCTGCTATCATTAAGGATGAGGTAGTTGGACCTTTTCGGGTTGAAGATGGACTGAAACTCAACTCCCATACCTCCTGCCAGTTTCTGGAAGATACTTTCTTCAAGCAGTGGTAGAAGAAGTCTACCACTGAGGAAGAAGTCCTCAGCATTCAAGAAGGCCATGTTCTTTATGCAGGACAATGCTCCATCACATACATCCAAGTAATCCACTGCTTGGCTAGCAAGCAAGGGCCTCAAAGATGCCTGAATAATGACCTGGCCCCCTTCCTCAAATGACTTAAATCCTATTGAGAACTTGTGGACCCTACTCAAATGTGAGATTTACAGTCAGGGAAGACAATACACCTCTTTGAACAGCATTTGGGAGGCTGTGGTTGCTGCTTCAGCGAAAGTTGATCGTGAACAGATCAAGAAATTGACAGACTGCAGGGATGGAAGGTTCATGGCAGTTATTGAAAAGAAGGGTGGCTATATCGGTCACTGAATATTTTTGAAAGGCCAGAAATGTTATTTAATTTTTATTTTGTGTTACTTATTTGTTGCACTTTCTCTAAAAATTGAGAATAAACAAGTGAGTTGGAGAAATTATTTTTGTAATTTAGTTGCCTAAATTCTGCACACTAATTGTTGCCTAATAATTGTTGTGCACACTTCCTCTGAGAAAGATCAAAACTCATTTTTCCTTTGTTAAACATTCAGGTTTGAGGCTCAATGATATTTTGGATTGACTGAGACCATTGTGTTTCTTCAACAATAAAATAAATCTTGAGGAATACGATTTGCCTAATAATTGTGCACGCAGTGTACATATGAGACATAATGGGCAATTGCTGGATAATATTACTATACATTTTACTGTACAAATCAAGACCCTTCAATTAGAAAAATACATACATTATATTGATGTATGTATATTATGTAATGTATATCTATTACTTAGGATGTTAGCTAACTAGCCCAGCAGGAAGTTTCAGTGCTACATCATGGCAGGTTTTAGGCATTACAACATAACCAACCTAAATGAGGCATTCCTGATGATTTAATAATTCATAATGACACCAGACCTATCTCACTCAACAGGGCCCTATATTTGAAAAGCCTCTTGGATTAGGAGTTCTAATCTAGGTCTTTCCATTTACTATAATCATATTATTATCTAATACGGCAAAAAGGATCCTGAATTAGCACTCCTATATCTATGAATACAGACCCTGAACCATGTGCTTGAACTGACAGGTACAATTTCAGTATCGTGAGAACGGCCGGGAGATGTGTGAGCAGCAGCTGTTCTGGGAGTGCGTCGGTGGCTACTGTCGTGGCAGTGAAAACCAACAAGGACCAGTGGTGCAAACGGACAAGGATGAGTCTGGACAAAATCTCTGGTGCCAGTCAGAAGGAAAAGTCACTAGGAACTTTACTCGGGAGCAGAACTCCTCCTACACCGAATTCTACACCCTGAGGTATTTGTGGATGTTCTGAGCCTGGAGGGGTGGTATTGTATACGCTAAAAAGAACTTTAAAGAGTAATAGGCACTGCATTCAACCATCTTGATTTCTGCGGTCATCCCATACTATGACTTGGGAAAGGATATAATTCGTCTACAGATGAACTTTGCAGGGTGTGAGAATGCAGGTTGATTGGCTTGATGCTCTATCCAATCTTGGGTCTTCTTTTGATGGCCTGACTGTTGAGGCGTGACAGACATTTAACAAATGCAAATAATATTTCAGATATTAATATCATCTTGTAAATATTGTAAAAGGCAATATGAAGATATTTCAAATAGATACATATTTTCCTACATCACTTATAAGAAGTGTATATTATTGTGACATATTCAAAGTTACTTTTCACGAAGATGAAGATACTATATGAAGTGCTATGTATTTCATATTGTTGTTTTCCTCTTTCACTTCCCAGTTCTTGTGTGATGTGGTAGAAAATCACTATACTTTCAACAAACACAAAATATTTATATAGCCTCCGTTTATTTGACTCTTTCTAAACAGGTATATTAACTAATTTAAAATGATAAAAAATATGCAAGTGTATTGTTTTAGAAAACAACTCTTAAGTCTGGGCAGACGCGGCAAAAACTGTGAAAACAATCCAGACATGAAAATGCTCAAAAAAGGAACATCGATATTCATTCATTGAATTACATTAAAAAATGTAAATAAAACTGAGAAACAAAAAAGTGTGTAAATGTAAAACTGCCCAGTTGCTGTTACTTGTGCGTGAGGTGCTATGAGCCAGCAACATAATATGTGAACTCTGATCAATTATTTTGAAACACGAGGATAACATTTTCCTGGATTTCAATAATGGAAAGATACACACATTGGCTTAAAAATGACCTTGAATGAAATTACAATCAAAACACTGCGGGTCCCGTGCAACTCAGTTGGTAGAGTGTGGTGCTTGCAACGCCACTGGTTATGGGTTCGATTCCCACAGAGGGGACAAGGTAGGAGTTGTCTGCACTTCATTCCTCTAAGTTCCTCTGGATAAGGGCATCGGCTAAAAGACGTAAATGTACGTGTAACCCTTCAATTCACTTATTCACCCTCTTGTTGCAGTAACTCTGGATGCTGTTGGGCACCCAATGTTGACGGAAAGACCAACTGGACAATGCAGGCAGATGTGGATTTGGGAGAACGGAATGATTCAAGAACACCAAACATACCTCCTGTCACGGCAACTGTCCCAAACCTGCGGTATGACCCTGGGGAAGAACGCATCAAAAAGAGATTTAGCCACACCACTACATTTAGTGAACAGGCTATATTATGACCTGGCAGTACAACAACTAAAGTCTATTACAGATACAGTATATTTTGTTTTTATATTTTGCTGTACCCCATATTTAGCAGAAATCAATAATTATTTTTCAGAAAGTCAGGTAACACAATGTTCCTAGGTGGTAAAGATGGGGGTTGCTATTATAACATTGCAGTTACGTTAATGTGTTCTGTGCTTGTCATTGTCTGCTAATGAAAGGGTCTGTTCCTCTCTGTGATTGGGGTAACGCTTAGAGTTCCTCAGAACTGTTTTCTCAGTCTTCCACTCTTGGCCTATGACCCGGATGGAGATGACGTGAGGTGCTACTTCTCTGTGAACGTCACACATGCCAACATTACACTTGACAAGGTAAGGAAAAACTGTCTTTTTCCAGCAGATTAATTTGGATTTCTTCATTATACATTATATCCACTTGAATTTAAGAGACAAGAAACAGACATGGAGTTCACATTCAATCCACTTGCAGTTAAGTGACAAGAAACAAACATGGAGTGGATTTTCTGTGATTTTGAAATAAATCTTTTCAAACTTCCTCACACGTTTCATAGACATTTTTAAAGACTTTTTTGCTAGTGGTGGTAAAGTTGATTCTCTTGGCCCATAGACTACATTCAGGGTGAAGAGCCACTTAACATTGTTCGAAAGTAGTTACATTCTGCTTTTAAGATCCACCACGACAAAGTGTCATGGTCTAGGATCCACTTGTTCTACTTGGTCATAACGATGCATTTTGATTGTATGAATAGACAGGGAAAACCGGTCCCTGGATCAAAACACTCACGTCTGACACAGTTTATGAATGGTGTCTCGTTGTGTCTTCCGACTCCTCCAGGTCACGTGCACTCTGCACGCCACAAGCCTATTGGCCGTAGGAGCGCATGTGTTTGAATTGACACTGCAGGACCATCCCACCACAACGACCGCAATGTCCGGATACGGCACAAGTTATTCCAGGATTCCCCTGAACGAGTCCTCTGTCGATAACGTCAGCCCGGCCCCGTTCAGCCGTGTGCCCTTGCAGTTTGCTGTGGAAAGTAAGTGTCACTTACGGTTTGGCAAGGCGAACCAATCAAATTAATGGAATTGTATTTGCATAGTGTTGTGTGTAGTATGTGTTTGTTTATACCTATGGGCATATAAGCAACATTTGTTAATAGTTTGATCTTATGTACATAACATGTAATATCTCAAAATAAACTGGCCTGATATTGAGGAAATTTAGGTGAGTGAGGCATTCTTAGAGATCTGGCATTTGCAACATGATACTGAATGGCCAGGTGTTGGAGCTATAACATACAATTGAAAAAAACTAAGTGTGGAAAGTCAAGCCCATCCTCCCGTTTGACCTAAAGTTATGTAATTTGGTACATATGTCACTCTCCTGAAATGAAACTCATGTTGCAAACCCTGTAAAAGACATTAAATAAGCAAGAGCACTCAACAACATGGTGGGGCTCAAACTGGAACATGTTTACTGTATATCTCTTGATCTGCTTGACTCAAAGTGATGAAATTTGGCACACATGCTCAAGGAAATGAGACCCGTGAATGATAACTAGACCCATGAATGATATGTCTTATCATAGAAATGCGGCACATTTACTGCTTTAAACCATGAGGGCCGATGTTTTTGAAGGGCAACAAGTTTACTGTTGCCTAGATTTAACCAAGTTTTGAAGTTATACAAAAAATGAAGGAAAACAAACTTGTATTTTGGTTTGGGATGGATAAGGCACCGCGAACTAAGCTTCTGAGGCACAATTGGCTAGTTATGCTAACTATTTGGTTTTAGTCCAGCCAGCTCTGTCCAACTGCCTGCCTGGCCACATACGACCACAGTTCTTGACTCCGACACCTTCACATGGAGATGTCCAACATGCAGCTGTGGGCAACCTATACCTGCTTAAAGTCCGTGCAAAAACCACCCAGGCCAAGTAAGGCTACTTCTCAATCTACATCAACTTACTCTTCAAACCTATTTTATTACCTTTTCACTCAGAACACAACACTTATTTTCGTAAAGCAGTGGTCTTCAAACTTTGCGGAGGTAGTGCAACTAGATATAAGTTATATTTTAGTTAATTGTTTTCATTCTTTTTTATATTTCATTAAAGTAACTGTTTCCATATTTCTAATAAATATGACCTGTAATTACTTTTTGAACAGGCTGAGATTACAGATTTCTTTTAACTGCCTTTACAAAATGTCAGTTTTTTTATTTTAAAACATAGTGTGGAAATATTCTTAAAACAAACTGGAAAGTAATTTTTTGACTGCACTTGGTCTTTTAAATACATTGTGAATACTGTATTTTGAGAAAAATCATAATTGGAAATGATGTCCACAGGGTCATCAGAAGGAATAACCCAATTAAAGTGGAAGTTCCACCCAGTTTTGGAAGCCCTCAATGGCCATGTACATGCAAAAAACGGTCTATTTTCTGAAATTGGACAGTTTCATTCCTAATTTTTTTCTACTTCCTCAAAGGATATTTGACTTTCAGATCAGTGGCCCTCAAAACATGACCAAGACAGTGAAGGATGAAGGCTTTGGTGTCACAAGGCTGGTTCTGGGTTGGACCCCGCAGGAAAGTGACCAGAAACAACACATTCCCATCTGTTTTACAGCAGAGACAGAACAGAGGTGCATTCAAGGGTTCCTTAGCCACTGCTGTCATTGTTGCCTTTTAGGCCTACATTGAACTATTTTTGTAAAAGGCATTTTAAGCAATGCAGCTCCTAAATGCAATTTCAGATTTAGCCGACGTTGACTGTGAATAATGATGATCTCCCCAAAAACACTACACTTCCTGTAACCTGCTTCTGGCTTCAAGACCTTATGTGGTCTTTCTGCTTTTTTTTCAGCCAGTCAGAAATGAGATGTATTGTTGTGGTGGTGGGAAAAGCTGTCACGCTTACAGGTCAGTTATTTTCACCTACTTCAATCACAGCACTCTTTACTTGCAGGGTATTCTCATCTGTATTGAGTGAACCATTTAGGATTAACAGCATTTTTTGTACCAAGTGCTTCCATTTAAGGGTACCATAGGTATTTGGACTGTTACAGCTCTCCCGTCACAGCTGTCTCTTATTAGACAGGTGTGTTTAAATGCATCTTATATTGATACACAAGAGGGCAGTCAATGTCTAGCCTTGATTCCTGGCTTTGCATTTGCATGAGTTGTCTGATAAGTGATTGACAATACCAAGAAAGACCAAAGAAGTGTCAATGCAGGTAAAGAAGGCTGTCATGCTACAGATAAATCGTTGGTAGGGTACACTGAGTTGAAAGAAATCAAGCATTAGTTCCCTTGGAAATGGCAAAGTACCTGGTAGGCCAAGGAAAACCTCTGTAGTGGATGACGACAGAATGGTCACCAGAATGAAGAAAAACAACAAAGAACTGTCCAACAGGTCAGTAACACTCTGCAGTAGTGTCGTCCTCTACTATTCATGGAATAATTCACAGACTGAAATACAGAGGTTGGACTGCAAGGTGCAAAAACCGTAGTTAGCCTCAAAAACAGGAAGGCCTAACAAATGCCAAGTCTGAAGAGTCCTGGAAAAATTAATGTGGACAGCTACGACAAATATTCATGTATCAGAGTGATAACGAGAGGAAAGTGTGGAGAAAATTCATTGAGGATATCAGTAGTAGCATGAATTCTGAAGGGTTCAGTAACTGGGCCAAAAACGGAAATGTTTGACTGGCCAAATCAGGCACCTGACCTGGGTCCAACTGTGCATGTTTCATTTGCTGAAGACATGACTGATGGTGAAATTGTTCTACAACAAACAGGAACTAAAAATAGCTGCACTACCAAGGAAAATACCCAGTGTCTGGTGATGTCTATGGGTTACAGACTTCAGGCTGTCATCAAATGCCACTAATTTGCAAACAAGTACTAAATATGACAAATCTATTTACTATTTTAATCTATTTACAATTTACTTTTAGTCTTCTAAAGTTGGGGTGGGGAAGGGGGGTGGCTTTGTATGAAAAGGGCTTTAATCGCGTCACAGAGGAAAATGTTATTACATTAAAGCTGACAGTCTAACCTTTTAGTCATTACTTCCTTTCAAATCCAATATGCTGGGGTACAGACCCAAAACAACAAAAATCATGTCACTCTACAAATACTTATGGACTGGACTGTTGGGTAAGTTCCGATGTAACAATCAGTTACACACAAAACATATGATCCCCTCTATGTATCCAGGAAATGCAAATGTTTCATGCACACCAAATGGCATCACCATCGTGGTGAGCAAGGCTAGTCTGCCCGAGGTTGATCTTAACTGGCTCGGGCTGGCCGACCCATCCTGCTCCCTGACCTCAAACCAAACCCACATCATGGGCACCGTGTCACTCAACTCCTGCGGCACAAAGATTGAGGTACGGAACACACACATGCACACTAACACACATGCACACACAAACACACATGCACACCAACACACACATTCTCACACACACACACATGGACACCAACACACATATGCACACCAACACATGCACACCAACACACACACACATGCACACCAACACACACATGCACACCAACACACACATCCACACCAACACACACATGCACACCAACACATGCACACCAACACACACACACACACACGTTTACTTAGCTATCTAAATGGGGACATCGAAGTTGATTGCTCTTAAAATAAATGCTAAACCTAACCTTAACCTCAACAACCTAACATTTATGCCTAAACCTGACCTAGTCCTAATGCCTAACACTAATTCTAACCCAAACCCCAATTTTAAATGGCCCTATTTTTCACATTTTTCTTCTTTAATCACAGTTTTGGGAAATATTTATCCGTTATATAGTTAAGTCAGAAGCATGCACAGACTCACATTCACACTTAGAGGTGTGCCATTTCTATCTCACCACTAGCCTTGTATTTTGCTTCTTATCTTATCAAATAAATTGTTTCTCAACGTCTCCATTTAGGATGCAGATGACTTCCTGGTTTTCAAGAACGAAATCAATTCCTTCGACGCACCCAACGCTGTCATCACGCGACGTAACAGTATCAACATCGGCTTCTCCTGCCGGTACCCCAAAGCCGCCAGTGTTCACAACCAGTACCAGCTCTACAACTCCAACTACAAGTTTACAGAGTCCAGCTTTGGCACCTTTGGCTACACCTTTGACGTTTTTAAGGACAGCAACTTCAGCATGAAGTTAGATCCCAGTTCCTACCCCGTGGAGGTGAAGCTGCTGGACATACTGTACATGGGCATCCAGGCCCAGTCCGATCTGCCCCAGGTGCAGCTGTTTGTGGAGTCCTGCAAAGCCACCCCGGATGACGATCCCAATGAACCTCTGTCCTACTACATGATCAAAGACGGGTGAGGCGGTGTTCTGAGAGAAGGACTTGCAGGAGACTGCCAGTGTAAAGTACAACAAATAAAGTACTTAGTCTAATCTTACTTGGCTTTTTTAAGTAAATACGCACTTACTGCCCAGATAAATGGTTTTAAAAAATGTTGTCATGTGGCCTAAGACAGTACTTACTGTGCATGCAAATTTCATGCTGGAAATGGGAGAGAACACCAACCCAGGGTGGCGTGATAGAATTATTATTCTCTTAGCAACATTTGTTTTTGTCTTTTCTTTTTTTTCATAAAGGTGTCTGAAAGATGAGACACTCAAGGTTCATTCAGGTAACCTAACCCAATTCTACATCGAAGTTCAGGCTTTTAAGTTCACTGGGGGCTATGACCAGGTAAAAATGGTCAAAACATGTTGACCTACCATTCAACTTTATATATATTTATTGCATTAACAAAATAAATAATGATGATGTTGCAGCACTGTGAAACTTGTATGAAGCCATTAAAATTCATTTTCTGTCTAATTTGCAGCCATATTTCAAGGTGGTATAAAAATTAATTTAATACTGAATTCAGTTGTTGACATCTCAGACATCATCCTTCACATCCTGTGGCCCCTTATTAGGTCTACATCACCTGTTCCGTCATCCTGTGTGAGGCAGGGAACC